>JAOVVB010160264.1:0-11637 GCA_028570985.1 Heterobranchus longifilis | reverse complement strand
TGGGCGGGGCTTGAGGCCAGATCCAGAATTTCTTAATGAAGGAGAAGAGTAGATGTGCTTCCAGCCCCTTTTCAGAGGGTTTTTTTATTTATTTATTTTACTTTTTTTGTGGGAAAACCATGTTAAACTAAATATTAATGATAGCAGAGTCTTTTTACATACTTTAAAACATGGAATCTAACTTAGCTTAAGCTGTGCAATTAATCAAATCTTACCAATATTAGTACATTTAGAAATAAAAACTTCAGTTGTACACATATATTGTAGTGTCCATTTTTCTCATTTTATACTTGAACTCTGAACTGAAAAAATCATATCTTATCAGGGCAAACCAAGCTCGCTGATGTCTCTGCTGAAACCGACACCCAAGAGCCGAGCACGCCAACGAGCACAGAGTCCAGCTCTGCGTCAGAGGGCCACAGCACCCCAGAGTCACAAGATCTGCCCTCTGAGAAATCTGATGGAGAGCAAGATGTGTCTGCCATGGAAGTGGAATAAAACAGTGGAGCAGTGATTTCAACACAAGTCAGGCTGGAACTTTATTTTTTTTCTTTGAAGAAATGTGATTAACTCACGAGTAAATGAGTGAGTTGGAATAACACAGTAGTCAGCAGTTGATGTGATGTTCAACTTACAGTACAGAATGTCCTTTCTTTTGAGAATTGCTTTTATAGTTCTAGCAATAGTAATGAATTGAATATTAAAACGCCTGCATTTGGTAGCAAACCACCAAACAACCCAGTTTTCCTGTATGATTATTACATTTCCAGCCCATTCTTATAACATCTTATTCAGAGCAATAAGCTTTATGCTACATTAATGTTGTTTTTGATGTTGTATTGGAAAAGTCTTTTCCCATGTTTTCTTTATTTTCCATATTTTATTTGTATTTGACTGAATTTCTAACAGTATTCTCTCTGGGTTAATTGAAAACGAAAAATAAAACAAGAAATATTTTGTGGAGAAAATAATTTGTTATTTATGGGAAATTATTTATAATTATTTTTCTAGAATGCTGTGCCTTTCATGAAAGTGTTGACTTGGATACTCTGCAGCACGGTGATGCTAACAACATGTTTACACAACCATGGTACCATAATAGGAATGCACATACAGTATGTATTTATTGCTAAAATGGAGGAAAGGAGATTGATGTCAGTACTGTGCAACTGCCCTAAGTGCCTTTTTATATTTTAAGTCTCTGCTTCAGAGTGTCGTCGATAAAACCTATTTACATATAGACAATAGTCATTTAACTGTTTACAGACTGTACCTGTTTGCTGAATGTCGAAATTCTTCTGTATAAATAATAGTAAATAAACTTTTGAGAACATCTGTGTACATGTGTGCTCAGGATCACAACACATTCATCCACATAGATGCATGTTTTTTCCAGACTTCTCTGTAGATTACGTAGAAGACGACTGTGCTTTTGCACTTGCGTATGGCTTATAATTGTAGCTCCCCCATGTTGGAGATTTCGTAGGATTTTACACAAAATTTGCATCTAGCTTTATTTTCCCGTTTGTAATCCTTCGCCAGCCAGACTTTATATTTGAGATTGTCAAACCGGTCGTCTGAAAACTTGCATTTTCCCGTTGTGTCACAATAAATGTAATATTGCAATACTATTGATAAGCCAGCCGCCACAACCGCTATGTTAACATTTTGTTTTCACGAGGCTAGGTCTTTCTTGTTTACACGTAATGTGTGTGTATTAAATGTTAGATAAATTCAGAATGAAAACGAGAAGAGTGTAATTTACGTGAAATTCTCAATTTTAAATTTTAGAAAACAGAATAAGGGCAATAGTCTGGAAACACAAATATTTTCCACACATATCCAGACCTGGAAAATACTAAAATCAAATTCCATACTGCGTAGGACCCCTGATAGATACATGCTGGAGAATTATCTGACTGCCCTTTGCTATGAAAACACAATTAATTATTGCAGAATTTTAAAAGAGATTCTCATTAACATCAAAATGTGAACAGGAAAGGTCAAACTAGCATGTAAATAGCCATGATGACAATATATTCCTGCTACCTTCATTGTGTCATGTATTTTAAATTGCTGCCCCATTTCTCCTCCGGCCAGCATCTCGCCAAGGAGCATGTTTAAACAGTCCGTTTTCATTAGCAGGCCAATTTTAGCTTGTGATCATTTTATTTTAGCTCATTGATCATTTCAGACAGCGTAAGATAATGGCGCTGACACAGAGCCCGACCACTCTTGATTGCTTGACCCTCTTCATTTGCAACAAGAAAGTCATTGCTGCTACAAAGTTGCTCTCCGCCATCACATGACCCTTTTCCCCTGAAGATAGACCGTAAACTATCGGTGAGGTCAACACCCCACATCTTCTATGGGTTTTGATAATGTATGTTTACAGAGACGTGACCTCCTGGGCCTTGTAATGCATCAATGTGACATCAACAGTAACGCCTGATTCCACCGCATGCTGTTTGAGGTTGACCTCTGACAAGAGCCAAACAGGGAAAAAAATGGGACATCAATAGGACAATGTTTGGATGTTTTCACACCATTGGGAGGTGGTCCCGTATACATAGCCTGCACATATGTGCATCATCATAAGTAATATATCACAAAAGATCTCTGCGTTGTGTGGTTTGAAAATGTATGTTGGAGCAATATTTTTGATTCTGCAGCACTGAATCACCTCTTGACAGATTGTACTTCATAGTCAGTAGAATTATTATTTGTGTGCACGGTTTTCAACTCAGTGCAGCAACATTCAGTTTTTGTTTTTTTGTTATCTATATAATGCATGAAGGATTTCAGAGACAAGATGAGAGATCACAGAGAGTTGCACAGTAGCAAAAGTAAAAGTGTGTTCTCTGCTGTAGTTAAATATCTTTTTAAGTATTACTCATGTACTAGCGTTTGTGTGGTGACATGATTATTATCGGGTGGCAAACAAAGGTCTATTTAGGTGCAATCAATATTTGGGGTGGCCCTTCAACTCTCCAATCAGGATATTTATTCTATAGTTTGCACCTTAATTGACCATCATCTCAACCTATTGCATGAACAATACAATGAAATACTGTTTACATAATGTGACGACAACAAAAGATACACTCAGGTTTTTTGTGTCCAATTGTCCAAACACTCAAAGGATTACATCTGGATTGCTATCATGGAGACACTAATTGATTTTCAAGGATGACAAATGACATACAAAGCCCCAGTGCCAGGGTAATTTTGAACAAGCGATGAAAATGTACAGTGGGGCTGTCCCAAGGTTCATAGTTCTTTTCATACTCATCTCTCACATGTGCATTCGAGGCCACTTGACTCAAATTTATACTGATCTTTTATTTATACCCAGAAAAAATGGCAGATAAGAAACATAAGTGTTCTTGATATTGTGTTTTGTCATATCTAGCAGCCAAAGATTGAAATCCTGCGAAACAATTTTCTGTAGAAATGAAAGAGCGTGCCCTTCTGAACCCTGGAGGAAAATAACCCCACGGTGCGAGGCAGAATATGAAACAGAGGCACAGAATAAGTAAAATAGACAAGTGCACCAGGCTTGTCACTTTTCCATTTGCTGCCCCCGAGTGTGAGCACTTCAAAATTCTCCTCATCTCAGCGAAGACCTTCATCGTTATGCTCTATCTACTGTACTGAATACGAAAAAAGTACCATATCAGACAAAGGTAATAAAGAAGGGACTTTTAAAAGGTTTAGCATCAGGAATGCAACAGGAAGAACAACAAAGTCATAAATATCCAGAACAAGCCATTGTGCATTGGAGGTGATGTGGAAAATGCTGAGATGAGTGTCACAGAAGCAGTTTAACATGGTTGTGATATCAGACATCACCATTGGCTCTTGACAACAGCATCATTACACAGTAATAAGAGCACAATCTCCTTCAGAGAAGCATTAAAATCAAATTAGATTATACAAGAGCTTGGCTTGATGAGCTGCGAGGGGCGATGGCTCCCGAGCAGTGGAGCTCTGGTTATTACTGTATAGCTCTTTAGCTGCTCGGGTTTCAATTGCCACTTGACAAAGTTGAGCGGCTTTTCACAAAAGGTCATCAGCTTCCAAGAAATTAGTTTTTAAAATTCAAGTCATTCGAATCCTACACCACATAGATGGATGGCTTTCCATTTTTTCCCCTTCGCATTCAATCTGTCAAATCGAGAATGCATGCCGCTGAATACATGATGCCGGCAATAAACCACCGCGCTGTAGTTTATACCAGAGTGACATTCAGGGATCAGAGAGCATTGTCATTCTCTGTCCTATCTTGAACTCATTACACCACTGAGCGATGACATCTGTTTGAGCACTCATACACTTTGACAATTATTACTGCAAACAATCCGCTGTTGTACCTTAACCCCTTCAGAACCCAAGTATGTTCCAAACACAAAACATATATTGTAATGGTGGATTTATACTCTAAATACACTCATAAATCATTAGGGCACGCCCCATATAGGGTGATCCCAGTTTGTAGTTTAAAATCCTGGACATGAGTTAGCATTTTAGCACTTCTGGTTCAAGTCAATGGGGTTTTTGAATGTGTTTTTGGTTAGACATATGAAATAATGTCTGTGGTTAACACCAGCTTCAGAGATTTTCACGTTTTGTTCTGCGACATAAAATACGTCGGCTGGTGAATTTCGAAGCTTTTACGTGTCTTTAAAAAGGCGGCTGCTAACAAGTGAGACTACAGAGGTTGTTGAGGACATTAAACGTCACCGTCAGTTTAACAGTGGCGATGGTGGTGTAGGACGGCGACGTGACCATTGGGGAGTTTGTTTATAGCCTAACATTAGCTTTTTACTCCTGGCGATTGCATTTACTCTCCTAAAATGATAAAAGTGGTGTTCATATGGAGAGATTATCTTGCTAGACAAAACATGTAAGTATCATAAACATGTGTTCGCCTCAGAGCTTCTTTTCTGCAATGATCCAAAATCCAATGCAAAAATCCCATAGGCTTTTTGAAGAGGGAACTTCCTTACATTCCAATAGACAGATTTTTTTCAAAAGATCCTAAAATCTATAAATCTTTCATATGATATTTCCCCATGTACTGTATAAGTAATGAACTCAGTTTAAACACAAATTATTAGCAACATGATTAATGCTGTGCCTTATGCTTCCTCCTTGCCCCGCGGTCGGCCATGCTTGCTGAAAAAGGGGGCGTGGCTTACTGCAGTCCACTTTAGATGATGTGGAACTGACTTATTATAGACATCCATCAAATAAGTCTGTGCATTTGGGTGGAGTCAGATGACTGTAATAATATATCTAGACATCCTAAAAGTGATGTCCATTGGAATGATGGGGATCAGAACAGGTGAATTAAATAATAAACCAGAGAAGGACACACCTTAGAAAGACAACATATGCATGAAAATATCTTCATATTTAACAAAAAACTGCCTATTAAATTTGAGGTGCTAGCATGTACTGAATTAGCTCACAAAACAGTCAATTTATTTAGGCTGTTTAACGTTCCTGTGTATACATAATTTTTGTGCTTGAAAATTGATGTATTGATTAATTTTATATAGTGTCAGCATAGAACATGTCCTCAGAATCAATAACAAACAAGGTTAACCTAAATTTACAAGTCCTGTCATATGCAGGATAATAATTCAATTAGTGCAGAGTTAAAGCACAAAAAATACTTCTTTCTCTTTGTTTTCTTGTTTCCGTGCTCAAGAAACCACCAAAAAACTGAATAGTGAAGGAATGGAAGGCCGAGACAACGCACCCCTGCTACTACCTCATGTGGAAATCATACAAAGCATCCTGCAGGCAGCAGGTTCATTTTATAGCTTCATCTATTACCACACTGTCATTGTTAATTGTCTTCTTTTTACCTCTGCAGGATTCTCCAAATTGGTCCTATCGAATGTGACAGGAGGAAGAGCATTAAGCATCTGACAAGATGATATCTAAGTTCAATTTCCTACTCCTCACCTGATTTATACCTGCAGCAGATCATTTTCCTTTCTGTCATAAAGACCTCTATAAATCAGTGGTGCTTATGGAAGCACTACAGAACAGGGTCTCTGGATTTGTATCCCCTGTGTTTGCTATTAGGAAGCCATTACAGCCACATTTTCCTCCTTCAAACAAAAATGATCAAATCTAATACTGGCAAGATTAGAGAGATAAAGAGAGAAAGCGCTGGCAGAGCTGTTCAACACAACCCCCTATCTAAACAATATGCTCTAAACTCAATAAAAACAGGGCTTTTTGCTGGTGACACCATTATCCATCTGTTTGGACAAAATTGCTGTATCATGGTATAAATCTGCGATACAAGTGACATATCCTCTAAAATAAAAGGGAACATTAACTGCTCTATCTTCTAGAGGCCATGGGACTAGCTGGCTATAAGCTCAGTCAAGTGTGATGGCAGTTATACTGTGTTTTACTAGACTGCAGACAATTATACTTTGCTCCTCTCCCCTAAGAAGACAAACTGCCATGGCTTCAGCTGAAATGATTTCAAATAGATTTTCCAAAATGTCTGTCGCCAGATTGCTTCCATACATTATTTCACTTAAATGGAGAGAAAAAAAGGGGAGCAAATCCACAAATCAATCACAACAGCCCACTTTACCAGATGGAAAGACGAGAGCTTTCAGTATGTGTGTGTGTGTGTGTGTGTGTGTGCGCGCACGTGTGTGTGCATGCATATGTGTGTGTGTGTGTGTGTTGAAGACCTACACAGAAGGACAGTTATAGGATGTGCACGGTCCTGTCTCTGCTATGTGTCTCACTCATCTTGAAGGATGACACAGAGTATATCTACTTTCAGTGGTGAGCTGCTGTAAAAATGGAATAATGTATAATGAACTGACCCGCTGACTTCTGGAGAGTTCAACAACTAGTTCAGTCAACCCATCATGTGTAATCCATTAAGAGGGAAGGGACATACCGTTATTTCACACATAACACAGCTCTGATAAAAGCTGGGCTGTAAAAATACTTGATGTGTGTATCCAGAGAAGGCCTACTATTGCTGAAGCTGATGCATAGGCCGATTAATATTGTTTCGTAACACAGGAACATGCATAAGATAACATGAGATAAGATAAGAAGTAGTGACATAAAACATGGTAGGTGGAAATATGACTGGGCTGAAATGCACATTCACTCATAGGCGTAGATTTTGGGGGTGTTGCAGGGGACACACCCCCCTCAATATTTAGAACATTTATCGCCCCCAATAAAAACATGAAAGTAGCAGAAGACTTTTATTTTGACCGACCGCTAGAACGCGACTCATATACGCAAAAAATTCCTCCAGTAAAGTAGTGTGTCGTGTGTTAACTCAGCAGGGAGAACATTAAATGAGAAAAGTTCAGTAAATACAATGCCGTACAATGGCGTATTAGAGCAATTGTACTAAAATTACAGACCAGGGGAGGGGGTACATTTATAATTAAAAAAAAAAACCTCACAAATTGACGAGAAAAAAACTTCTGATATTATAAAGTCATACATTTGCGATAAACAATTCTCTTTGATTAAAGTAAAAAATGCAAGTGGCGGCGTCTGTGGTGTGATGAGCATTGTGGTTCCTTTTTTTTTTCCTCTGAATATGACCCTCTTAAATAAAGACATTTCCACCACCAATTGATACACAAACAATTTGTAAGGAGGCGGGAAATTAAGTGTTTGAACCTAAGTGTTTGAACCCCCCCCCCAACTTTATTGATCCCACACTAGGGAAATTCCCAATATATAACATCTACTTCGACATCTCGTTAAACAAGCACATACTTACTTTACATCATGCTTTACATGCGTTGTCATCATGGATGTATTTGTCTACTGTACTTCCTACGTCCATTTACAATCAGCCAATAGGAACGCTGGATTTCAGGCCTACATCCAATCAGGGCACGACTTTTTACGCAAACGTCAAATAGAGCTCACGCAACTTGTCATGTCATTATCTTCATTCAGTGGAGAAGTTAGCTAGCTATATTATACATACAGCGTCTTTCATTTAGCTAACACCACAGGGAATTTAAAACAATTGACAGCTGAGTTTGTGGAGCGGGAGAATAGAGAATGAGATTCCGTCGGAGGAAAGCAACATGGTTTTTAAATTAGCTAGTGAGAAATTGCTAACGCTACATAGCTAGCTAACGTTAGCTCAACATGTGGAGCAGAGATGCTGCAGTGCATTTCACCTGGAAACAACTTAAATGGTAAGTTAATTGAAGTTAACGGAAGTTGTATTTACTGTGGGTGAATTTGGCCCGTAACATTTACTCAAGTAACTTACTGTACTTTAGTGCAATTTCGAGATACTTCATTGCATGTATTTAAGAGCTATAGTCACTAGTTACTTTAAAGATTTTACATACAAAACATATGAACAGTTTATAAAATATGATCCTTTGTTACAGATTATACCACCAAAACTAACGTTGAAATGATCCCCACCTTGACCACCACCACCAACAACAACAACAACAACAACAACAACAACAACAACAAGTACCACTCAACCTCTACATATTATTACACCAATAATAATGATCCAATAATATAATAGTATAACACTGACAGTAGCCACCCTGCAGTACTCGGGGTACTTTTAAGTACATTTTGTTGCTATTCTGTACTTTTGCTAGATGAACTTTTGAATGCAGGACTTTTACTAATGGAGTGTTTTTATACTGTGGTATCGCTACTTTTACATACTTAAAAGATCTGAATACTTCTTCCACCACTGCATTTCACCCTTTCAGGAGCAGCGGCCAGTGGACCAACCCCAGTTCTGAGACCAGTACCTCCGGCAAGGGCTATTTGGCAGAAGTAAGTAAACACAGATTTCTCAAAGCAATATTGTGTGTGTTGCCAAAGTTATCACCATGGGTTTATGCTGTGTATTCAGAAGTGTCCTAGCTTGTGTAAATGTAGCCATTGGCCCTGTGAACAGTGTATATTCGAGGCAGAGCTTGTGAGGCATTCAAGGCACCAGCTGTATATATGCTTCAGACAGATATTAGCACTGCATGAAAAAAAAATGCAGCGTCCCCCCCATTCATTGCAATAAGGTCACTGGGTTGATGCAGCAGATTTGCCAACACAAGGCGTTGTCATCCGGCAAGGTTCTGCATTGGTCAGTCAAATGCGTCCAAGTGCACAATCCTAAAAGGTTACTTTGTAACGTGGACAGTACTTTTTCTGTTTATCACGAGAGATTGTTGAGATTAAAATAATGCCTCCATCATAACTTTGCAGAGTTGTATAATCTATACTGTAGGATTACTAAACATACAGTATGCACTGTGTAGTGTTTTGGTGTCTGATTAACCTTCAAACTTATGGATCTATTTCTTCAGTGAGATTTCCTGGATTGTATTTCATCATTTTACCTGAATCTAAAGCAACATGGCCACCACATTTTATTTAATGCAGTGTTGAGATCGGTCTGAATGCTCGCTAAAACTGCCTGGCCTAAAGAGTAGAAGAAGTGCCTGATGGGTTCAGTTGAATAAGAGTAGCCTAATTATTTGGCTTAGCACCCCATTGGTCCCAAGAACTGCAACTGCGTATGGAGCAAGTCCCCCCAATATCAAACATGCTTGGTATTTGCGTCACTGATTTTATCCCTCTATACAAAACAATTTTAGCAGTGTACAGCAGATTAAAACTAATTGTGCCTGCTAACTTGAATGTTGCTGCTAGTTTTATCTGTGTTTTTAAGCTTTGCTCATTTCTGCAGTTTTGCTTGTGCACTCTCTCTTGTGTGTCCCCAGTTCCCAATTCAGTTGAATTCAAATACTTTGTCCATCCCCCGGGGGGCAATTTGAGGCAAGCTGGTTCAGAAACATAAAAACAAGACCAAACAATTCATTCACGCACATAATGTAAAAATACAAAATATATTCAAGTAATGACAAAAGTATTATGAAAGCAAAGTTAAACGTAATCAACAGAGTAAACTGACCCTCCCTTTACCTTGGCTGTTCAGTCTTATGGCATCTGGAATAAAATGTAACTATTTATTTTACATACAGGCAATATAAGATGCAGTTTTTAATTTTGAGAGATTGTGCTTTAGCCAAAACATACATGATTTTTGAACAGGTATGTGCAAACAAACTGCATCTCGTAATAGACTACCCCGTGTCTTTAACTTACCTTCCAGTGTGTTGTACTCACAGTTGATGCTTTGCAAGTGTTCTCAGGTTTCTGACAAACCACTGTTAAACGGATGTCATGTTTGGCTTAATTTTCATTGACTGCAAATTGTGCCAGTATAACTTTACGCACAGTGTACACACATTAACAGCATGTTGAGGCCTCTGTTTGGGGTGTGTTACTGGAATCTCCTGTTTGTGGTGTTCCACACAGCCGCACCCAGTGTGGAAATCCTGATGTGGGTGTGTTATATTCCACCTTGTCTTCCTTTTTATCTGCAGTGCCTCTGGATAACATGCACAGACTGACAGTAAAGTACATAAAGCAAGGGTCTCAAACTCAAATTAACTTGGGGCCACTGCTGGAATTTCATCTCATAGGAGGGCCACTTCAATATTCAAGTACTACAAGTAATCACTAAATTATTCTGAAAATGTACTTATTTATTTTGCGGACACCTTTGACCTTTGCCCATTATTTTGTGCCAAGCTAAATTATTATTTTTAATCAAGTGATTTTATTTAAATTGGGTAGTTTAAATTGCTAAGAAACGACTAGAAAAACTAATGAAATAAAAAAATAATTTTGTTGGCCGGATTGTAGTATATTTTTGACATCATGTCACAGGTCGGAGGGAGGAGGATGGGGGGCCGAAAATGGCCCCCTGGCCGGCAGTTTGAGGCCACTGACATGAAGTAGTTGTTGAATTACAAGAGAATGTATAGTTAATGATTTCCCAGCTTGTGTACTAAAGTAATTTGTGGTTCCACAATGCAATGCACAACAAAAACAAAGAAGCTCCAGTCTGGGAAATTAGGGATGGTGGATGTGACATGACAGTTCAGGAGACAGTTCATAAAATGAAGACATTTTATTTTACTGGATTCATGTGATGATTTCTAATTCAAAGTTGGCTGTATTTTTTTGTACGTCAGTTTGATTGACCTCTGTTGTTGCACACTTATTATTTTATGTTAGTACAAAATAGTACAGTACATAATTTGGTATGTAACATATGCTTTTTAGTATTATAGTTTAGACTTGAGACAATGGGCCTGACGAAGACATTCTGGTATGTTGTCCAGCACTCTGGGGAAAAAAAGCATGTGTATGAATGAAACAATGAAAAGAAAATCCCAAAGGACATGTTGCTAATTCAGGTTTTGTTTGCGTCTGTTCTATACAAAACTGAAAGAGAAAAGAAATGATAGGTTTTGATTTCTCAAACTGTTTATTTATTCCTACCCCTTTTCAAGTGCAATGCAACTATGCAATAACTTTTCAACCATGCACTATACTGGCTCCACTTACTTCCCGTACTGGACACTTAATTCTTTTATTCTGTGTATACACAGTATTTATTTTGTTATATCTTATATAGCCGGGGTGTGGCTGTGGCTCAGTAGGTAGAGCGGTCGTCCACTAACCAGAAGGTCGGTGGTTCGATCCCCGGCCCCTGCAGTCTAC
>JAOVVB010160244.1:0-11637 GCA_028570985.1 Heterobranchus longifilis | reverse complement strand
CGGGTGATATAGTTTTGCTGTTGTTAATAGCAGCCGCCTATTACTTCAATTCATCAAGAATTTCCTTCGTTTTTGGATTCTTCGTTCACCGTGAAGGCATGTGAGAAAAAAGTTTTCTTCACAAATTCAAGGTAACACTGTAACTGATGTACAAATGATCACTGTGGTGGTGAAGTATTCCTTTAACCCTCATGTATAATGAAGGACACACCTTTGTGACCTAAGGCTAATGCAGCCTCACAGATTCACTTTTTCACTTCCTGCAACTGGATTTTCCCAGGCAGGCCGCAGGGACCTGAACTAACCACGTAATGAACCTTCTGTTTTCAGTCCAGCAGACGAGAGGAGGCAGAGCAGTTTTATAAATATGCAACAAGGGTGAGTTAGTCCAGTGTTTTCATCTGGCTGCGGCCAGTTATGGATTTATTGTTAATCATTGATAATGCTGTAAAATCTATATTCAAAAAATGTTTTTAAGTGAGCAAACACACCTGCAACAATTGTATTTGTTTCAGTGTTAAACATAAAACACAGCAAAAAGAAAGATTTTAGATTTCTCCTTTCTCCCTTTTTTCTTGCAGCATTTGATTTTTTTTTTTTTAAATGAAGAGAAAATACTTTCATATAGATTTCATCATCTAACGGAAACCTTTTATGTTTTCTCGGTGTGAAGTTCAAGCTGCAGAAGGAGTCGCTCCTGGAAGAGTTGAGTGAGCTGAAGGATCAGCTGCGTTTCGCTCCTCTGCTGTCGTGCTTCGGAACGAGCTCATGAATCATATGACCAAGTACATTTCACACAAACACACACATTTTAAAAGACATCTTTTTTATTGTATTTTAAGCATTTAACACAGCTCAGATGCACATGATGGGTCAGAGTTCACAGACAGTGGAGATCAGTAACTATCCGAGCCATAATAAAGTTCAATATCGACATAAACAACAACTCAAATAGTCTCAAATGTATATAAAACAACTGCAATATAGTATTTCTTTTAAATGCACAGCATTAACAAAACAAAAGAAAAAGGGCATGTGGTGACTGTTATCAACAGAATATTTTAAATCTCACTTTTCGTCGTCATTTTTACCGTCTGAACAGCAAAACAACAAGCCTGATGAGACGTTGTTCTAAAACGTCTTACCAGATTTTGGCACAGTCCTTCCTGCACTGGAAGGAAATGTTATGTGGAATATATTTTTTGGCTACAATTCCTGTCAAATAGATGTATAATACATGTGTTGCAAGAAATGCATTTTAGGCCTGAATGTAATTCTTATTTTAAATTTGGAAATTAGTGTTCCCAAAATGTAATTGGTTGGAAATTAATTTCAAATACATTTCTGCATTGAAGTGGGTATTTCTTTCCCCCCACTGTATGGATTTTCAAATGCACACTTTATTGTAACATCTTTCCATATTGGGACAACAGTGACATCACTGTCTGGCCCGAGTGAACAGTTCTCGCAGCCACGGTGAATCCTCGTAGAGACGAGGGTCGCCCAGATACTCTGAGGTCCTCTTGTACAAGTAGTAGTACAACACAGAAACTGTGGAAAGAAAAAACAAATATGTGAGGAGGTTTTATCAGACAACAATACACAAAAAATAAAACTGTTGACCCCATTAAGGCTGCATTTACACTGCAGGTCTTGATGCCCAGTTCTGATTTGTTGCCTGTATCCAATTTTTTTGTCCTTTTTTGCTTACTTCTACTTCTAAAAAGTGACCCATATCTGATATGTGCATTTATACCGGCTTTACACTCCATGGTTCAAGTGACCCACTTGCTTAACACTTGAAAAAAACAGCATGCACATACGAGGGTTTGGCTACCGACCCGGAAACGGAAATGAAACAAGTCGACAGACGAGAGTGAAATAATAATTCAAGCTGTTGCTTTCCGAAGCATCTTTAAAGGTGTGCAACATATCGGCTGCATTTTAAAGCAGCAGATAAGAAGGAGGAGAGCACTTGTTGCAGCAATGATCGCTGCTACATCGGTTCAGATTTTCCAATGGGAGTTTGACATGGTGGCTAACTGCTAAGCTAGCGGGAGCAGTGCCAGCAGCTGTGTTTATCTTTTCAGCCGAGAGCACGTTTTGCTTTGCACGCCACGTCATTAAAATGCAGCATCTTCTTATTTTCAATGACGTGCGAGTCGCAATGACAGGGAATATCAGATCTGTCCGCTTAGATGACAGACACTTGGGCAGATATCTGATTTATATCGGATTTATTTCCACATATGGATGAGGAATCGGATCTGAGAATATCCGATCCCATGTGCCTTTTTCCTGCTTACATGTTCATAACACATATCCGATCTGTGCCACATGAGAGGAAAAAATCAGAATTGGGTCACTTGAACCATGTAGTGTAAAGTCGTCTTGTTTTTAAAATGTGTCTGGGGCGATCGTGTGTAAACAACCTCCAAGACGCTTTGTGATCCGATCACTCAAGCCACTTGTGGTGGGGTGGTCTGGGACACATTTGACCACATATCTTTTGTAGGGTAAACACTAATGCGTCCTGATGTTTGTTTTGGTGACTGCCCGCCAACTTATGAAAAAGTAGTACGAGCGAAACAAGATGCCTGATATCAATTTGGGCAGAAGATTCTGTGCAAAAAATGTGGGGGGCGCCCGGTTAGCACAGTGGTAGATTCCCTGCCTACCAACACGAGGGTCGCAGGTTTGAGCCCCCGTGTTGCTTGGTCGTGTCTGCGGGTGGGAAACCGGACAGGGGCATATGTCCTGTTCGCTGCAGTAGCGCCTCCTCTGGTAAATAAATAATGAATAAATAATATTTGTTTTGCATTTGTTCTAATCTTTGTTTTTGTAAACATTCATACTGACTCACTCCTTAAGATCAGCCACAGTGCAAACAAACGGTCTCCACGGCAACTGGAATTTTACTGCTGTAAACTCTCTTTCAACGCCTCAACATTTTTCCTTAACTAAGGAAACCTTTCAAAGCATTCTGTGCAGCACTCTTCAGTCAGTCCCTCAGCTAAAGAGACACTAAACCTTAAGAGAAAAGTTAAAGTGTTTTGTGCAACCGGCCACAGCCATTTCCAAGTGAGTGGCTTCTGTGTTTTGACTTTGCACAGTGATTAAGATTCCTTGAGAGATAATAAGTGATTGTACAGAGACGGAGAAATGGGAAGTCCCTGGCAGCACTATAACTCAGCCCAGCAGACACAGAGTCTTCATAATGAAAGAGATTTTATGAGCTGGTGATGCAAAACTGAATCACACGCTGAGTAAGCGTCTGGCTGGGTCTTATGTAGCAGACAAAACAGAGAGAGACAAATAAAACATGGCTACAGTCCGTTCTCATACTTAATAAGGGGATCACCTGCAGAGAAGAACAACAACTACACGGTAAATCCTTTTATCCACTTATGAGATTATACGTGTATGAAAATCACACCCACATGGCGGTGTGAGATCGCTGCCTGGAGCCTGTTGGTAGAGAGGAGGGACACTCTGAAAGCTTTTCTCTCACTGACACTCTGCACAGCAGAGAAACTAGAGCCATAATCACACTGTGGCATTTCCTTCCATTTGAATCATTGATAAAATCAGAGATGTGTGCAGCGGCTCAGAGTACACTCCTGTCCCATCACACCCCCACAAAAAAAACTCCTTTCCTGTCTCAACTTGTTACCATGGAGTTTTTCAAGCCTCCAGAGAATAAAAAATAATTTTAAAAAAGAGAACAGAACAACTAGCATTATTTTCAAAATAAAGAAAATACTGTTTATTCATATTAGAACTGCTTATTTATAAAAACTGACCTATTATTATTATTCCCATCCCATCCGCTCCCGTTGCTTTTTTTTTTCCCGTCCCGTCCCAGTCACGTGATGAATAGTGAAACTGATTGCTCTTCCGCGGTAATCCCCGAAGAAATGTCAGCCTCTAGTTTAGAGGTCTGGAAACCAGATTACATAAAAGCAGCTCCGTGCATACAGACATGTACACCTATATACCTACACAGCAAGCTGTGGGTAAGACATAAAGGGAAAACTGAAAAGGTGGGGGAATGATACAGTTCAAACATGAATTATGTTTAATCTTTGTACTGAAAAGCAGCATTTATATATTTATATTGTGAGGGGAAAATATTCTCCATGTATTATCTCCTACTTCTTATATTCATCTGAGAGAAAACATACATTTCTGCTGTATTCTGATGAGCCATTTCTCACTCATCAGTCTCTTGTAACTCCTGTAAACTGAGCATGTCTCGAATCTAAAATATAATTTCAATCAATAGTGCCGCCTGCTTCTCTTGTTTAATTTACGATGGTTTGTGAATCCAATTAAAACTCATGGAATATGCGGTGATAAATTGTAGCTCCTTTTTTTCTGAAAGACGACAGATTTTTGACATCCTTAACAAAGCTCTACAGGCAGCAGTAAACATTCAAAATAAATGACATTTTTTTGGCTGTAAAAAGAATGAACATGTCATCTTACCGACTCTTTGGACCACAAACAGCACCTCAAGGCCGTCTGTCCAAATAAATCTTTTGGTATTTAGCCAACGTAGATTCTGGAAAGATTATAACAGAAAACATGAATGGTCATTTTGACGTCACAGCTTTTAATCTTTACTCACTCAAATTAGATTTTTCTACCCGAGCTAGAAATGGCAAATCAAACATTTTAACCTACTGACATTTTATGAATTTTGTAGAATTTTTAGGACATCTATCTTTGACATCTAACTATAATTTCAGCATTTTCATGAATGTCATTCAAAATGACATTCATAAGGACTTAGATTTAAATACATCTGTGCCCATGTGTGCACAGTCATAAGCACGTACCATGAGCCAGGAATGGAGTATGATACTGAAGGTCAAGTAGAGAGCAGAGAGCATTAGCAGAACTCTAAATCGCTCCAACAATATGGCGACCAGGCCGACCTGGAACACGTAGGTGTTAAACAGCATCAACAGAACGATGATCAGGTTGAACAGGATGGCGATGTCCTGGATTCTGTCGAGGAAAAACATACAGAAAAACAAAAGACCAGAGAGAAGGAAATGTGTGAAACAGGAACAGAAAGACCATTATCCTGGCCAAAATAACTGCGATTCACGATATTATCCCGATAATCAACACAATATGCTTAAAGCTCTTTAAACAGCACTAAAACACACTGGAATCTCTTTACCTGACATTTTGCTTTGTTGGAACTTTTTTCTCAAAACATTACGATTTTTTACTCAAAACATTACGACTTTTTACTCAAAACATCAAGACTTTTTACTCAAAACATTACGACTTTTTACTCAAAACATCACAACTTTTTACTCAAAACATCACGACTTTTTACTCTGAACATTACAGCTTTTTACTGGAAACATTACAACTTTTTACTCAAAACATTATGGTTTTTTATGCTAAACATTACGACTTTTCTCTCGAAACATTATAACTTTTTTCTTGAAACATTACAACTTCTTTCTCGAAGCATTGCAACTTTTTTAAAAGAAACAAATATTTGTATTGCATCACAGATAGGACGCTGTAGTAAACCACAGTCAATTCATGAGGATATTGAAGATATTCACGATAATCCCGATAATGAAAATTCACCACGATCAATTTATTGTGAAAAATAAAAATCCATTATTGTCCCATCCCTAATCCCAAATGACCCAGTATAGAAAACTATACTATTTTTAGCTTTTCCCCCCCTGAAGCCAGAGATGATGTTTTGGCTGCTGAAACTCTGACTCACATGAAAAGCACCAGCTGGACGGCCGGCTCGTCTCTCAGCAGCTCGCTGAACGCGTTTACAAAGAGGTCGAAGGAGAGCAGGCTCAGCTGGATCAGTAACACCAGAGAGTAGTTGCTGGCTTGGAGCGTCTCCGGCCCGAAGGCTGGGCGCCCGGGCGGACTGTGCTGGTTCCACGATGGATCCAAGGCTGCACTGCGCTCGCACACACGCTACATAGAAACATCAATCCACTCAGCAACAGTCCTGTGGCCGGTTGCACAAAACACTTTACCTTTTCTCCTTAAGTTTGACACTTAAGATTTAGTTTCACTAAATGATGCAAGTGATGCACAGGATGCCTTAAAAGGTTTCCTTAGTTCAGAAAAAAAACGTTGAGGTGTTTACTGCATTCAAAGAGAGTTTACAGCAGTAAAATTCTGGTTTCCATGGAGACCGTTTGCACTGTTGCTGATGTTGAAGAGTGAGTCAGTGTGAATGTTTACAAAACAAAGATGTGTATTACTTCTTTATTATTTATTTGCATGTATTTGACTTGTATTTGAGTTGTCTATAAGTTCTAAATTACCGAAATAAACAAAACAAAACAAACTTGATTGTCATAAATTGACTGCCGGTCAAATCTAAAGTGTAAAATCGATTACTCATCATTGATCGTTCTCCCGGTCGCAGTAAACTCTTGTCAGGATGCGTTCATTTTCTTCATTTATCGCCATAAACTCACCAAGTTGTGGTTAAAATAGTCAGAGGCACCTTAAGTTTTTTTCCTTATTTTGGTTGCTAAGGTCTACGGTTTAACTAACTTAAGGTGTTTTGTGCAGCCGGGCTCTGAGTGTTTGGGGGTTGTTGGAATGGCTCCACTCTGAAGTGTGATTGATACATTAGGGCTCCAGTTTCTGTTGTTGAAATCAGTCCTGTTTACTCGGGAAAAACTGAAGTCCTTCCAAAATGGGTAACGGAGTGTGGTGTTGGGATGAGCTGTGTGGAAATCGCAGACGTCAACATGTCAGAAGAGTTGATTTTTACAGCTCCAACATGAAGTGGTAGAGCAGCAGTTCGGCCTGTGGCGTGGTGAAAGCCTCCAGGTGTTCTTGAACTTTTGTATCAAAACTGGTGAAACATCAGCACCACTAAATCCAGCAGAGACTCTGTGGAAAGAGACAGGAGAGACACATTAGTATTCTGCTGGGAAACTGTATGTACAGTGCAACTCTCATTCTGTTGCAGATATATGTGCACTTAAAGGAAAGAAAAATAGTCTATTTATGTAACCAGACACATTATACAAATTGTAAAATGAATCCATCTAACTGTCTAATGTTCATACTTTTTTAAGAGGGTTGGTTCTCATGTACTGTCAGTAAACTTTCAACCTTTTTGACCTTTTTAACTAGAGCTGCCAACTATTTTGATAATACTTAAGGTATTACAACAAAACCAGAAAACAACTAAGGTGCAAAGAAGAAAATTCACAGTAAGGAGCCAGTCATTTTTTAAGAAAAAAAAATACAACTTCTCTGATTCCAGCTTCTTAAATGTGAATGTTTTCTGGTTTCTTTACTCCTCTATGACAGTAAACTGAATATCTTTGAGTTGACGTCATCTTGTGCTGTGGGAAACACTGATCAACATTTTCCCCCATTCATTTTATAGAGCAAACAACTAAATAATCTAAAGATTATTCGACAATGACAATAATTGTTAGTTGCGCCCTATTATTAACACGCAGCACCTTTTGAGAAAACTGCTGAAAATAAATCAAATAGGAGTATAAAACTGATGTGCTGCACAGAAAGTTTATAGCTATTATAATTGTCAACTCTTTGGGCTTTAAAACATACAGCCAGCATCATAAAACCACAACAAACTACAAATATGAAAATATAATAAAAGACATATCTCACAATACACATATCTCAATACATCAATACACATAACACACCCTGCAGTTTAAAGTTCTGATTTGCTTTTAGCCAGCACTTAACCTTTGTTGTGAAGGATTTAATATCTGGAATTAATTTGATTTCAGTTGGTAAAGTCGACAGGCCTTCGTGGAGAAAGCTGATTGTCCAAATTACAGTTTCTGTTCACCGTAAGTTCCTCTGTTACCGACTTGTCTTTGGATATATTGTGAAAGAGGCTCTGGGGCTACACTGTCAACACATTTAAAAACTCATTTGAGAAAACAAACAGTGACAGTGATGCCACTGGATCGACTTTTTGTCCATTATTTTCAGAGCCTGATTGTATAAAAGGACGTAAAATGTTTGACTGTAATGAGTCATACAATATGAAAAATGGGAGAAAATCATGGAGCGCATAAATAACTGGGCTGCCTGAGTGGGAATGTATGATTAACTTGAAACAATTAAGGTTGGTTTTTGCAGTATTACAGTATTTAGCCTGGCTGTGGCCCCCTGTTATAACTCCAGCCCCCCCCCAGGGGTCACGTCCCCCAGTTTGGGAACCACTGGATAAGAAGAACACAAACCTTCTGAATCTTTGAAAGGGAGAGGCCTGCGTGCTTCTAGCAGCACATGGTGCAACAGTGACTGAAGTATGAGTAACCTGCTGAGTGAGTTAAACACGGGCTGGCATGTTGATGACAGAATACATTTCACTCAGGAGAGGCTGTACCTGTACCTGTAGTCCTTCTAAAAACTGTTTCCTGTGAATAATCTGGGGGTGCACTGATTCTGGAAAGAGAAGTTCTGTTGAATTGCTGCTGTATTGCTAGATGCAAATAGAAGCTAGTGACGCCATGTTTTTTAATAATTTGAGTGAACCAAACCTTTAAGCGCAACAAAAATGTATGTACCATAGAAATTTAATTAAATTTCTATGGTATGTACCTTAAATAAAAAAATACTTGAGGGATTTTTTGCAAATACCCAGATGTAGCTAGTTTAATTTCCTCTGAAACAACACTGATTAAGATTAAATTACATCACAGCTAACTCTACACCCGGACATTTAAACATAAATTTACCGTTAAGTAGAAAGGCAGATTTTCTCTCAAAGGAACATCCTTTTTCTGATGATCCCAGACAGAAAACAACAAACATCCTGAGGTATTCCTCCAGGTTACTTCCTTAAAACAATCAATTTCTTTTTTCTTCTTGTTGTAGATTAAGAAAACAGGCCGTCCTTTCACTACTGTCGTCCCCACTGGGAGTATAAAGCAGTAAATCTTTGCTTTGGCTAGACTTGACTATCCAACATGGCTCCTTCACTGTGGATCCTCTTATGACCCTCGTATTTATAGCTTGGCACGGCCGTGGCAGGTGTGAGGAAGATTAGGACTACTTCTAAACAGTGGCACATCCACCAGAGGACGACTTCTTCTTGAAAGGCACTGAGATTGTGGGTTAGCAGAACTATACTGCTGTGCACAGGCAAAAGACCTTAACTTCATTTTGGTCAAAAATGACTTTTTGTCCTTTTTGGAACATTGAAGACCTGCTCTATCATGAGGACACATATCCTGTGTCTCCTGTGTTGTTTTTTGTTGATAATAGTGGGTTGTGTTTCCCTTAACTTAACTTAACTTAACTTAACTTAACTTAACTTAACTTAACTTAACTTAACTTAACTTAACTTAACTTAACTTAAGGTTATCTGGCTTTGTTTATCCACGCATGAAGTTACTGTTTTCCTGCACTTAAGTTAAAGTGTTTTACCTCTTTATTCTGTCATACACTGAAACAAACATCATATATTATAAAGGTTTTGTTTTTATTCAATACAAATATTAGTTTATCAAATTTGGTCCTAATGATGTGAGTTGGTAAAATACCAAAAGACAATCAATGTAAAGTTGTTGTTTTTTAAAACCTACAAATTAATTTATTCTTATTCATATTAAGTGGACCGTTTCCTAATATAAGACTAGATTCTATCTGGATCATAATTATTATCATTCAGTATATTACATAGAAACTACATTTCCGATTAATTTCAACGGTATATTACTTACTGTAAATAACAACAAATGGAGGTTAAGGCCTTTTGCCTCAGCATGACTCATTTTTATTTTACAGACAATGCAAAGAATAACTTAACTTCCAAGTAAGGGTCAAAGGTCAAGTTTTTTTTGCAGATAAATAACTTCATTCAAAATACAAAGAATAGCCACATTACCAGTAGTATGTCTACAATAATTAATATAGCTGGACTTGAAAGTCATTTTTCTCAGTTCTCTACATTCTTGTAAGTTTAGGTCTTTTGCCTTTGTAGGGCAGTATAGCTCCTTGGCAATAAATAAAAAACAACAACAACCGGTGTAAACAAAGAGAAAATAATACCAGACAAAAGCGTTAAAATGTCAAACATCTTGTTCAAGGTTTTCAGAGACAAAGTCATTAATTTCTGCGATCTCTTTTTACGTCTGATATTTAGTTTTCCTTTGGCAAGAATTGTGGCATAATTGTTTTTAAAGCCTTCCTTGTTGTTCTTGAGCTCTGTAGCTCTTAGTACCATTTAATCTTCTTAGGAAACTCCCTGACAGCTTGTTGCTTCACGCAGAAGTACTTCATCCTCCCTTTTTACTATTTCACAATATCAACTACAATCAGACGGCTGCCGAAACAACAAAAGTGTGTGTACCTGTAAGTGAAGGTTGATTTCAGAGGCTGAATCTGTCCAAATGATGCATGTGTCCACAAACATCTCCAGTGTGCAGCGCAGAGTGACAGCCTGTCTGCACTCACAGGGTTTATCCCCCACACCTCTCTAATACACACGCACGAGACTTCAGTCATGACATCATTCTTAGAGTGTAGCTTTGACACTGTCGCTTTACCAGGGGTGGAATGTAACTAAGTACTCAAATACTGTACTTGAGTATTTCCATTTTGTGCTACTTTCTACTTCTACTCCACTACATCTCAGAGAGAAATATTGTACTTTTTACTGCACTACATTTATTTGAGAGCTTTAGTTACTTAATTAAGATGTTTGCACACAAAACTTACGGTCGAAGTCTATTAGTTTTCATACATTTCATGGTACCAGCTTCTGAAATATGAAGATTTGCTGCTTTTCCTTTTAACTACTAGCTCATTTTAATTAATTTTTATTTGATTACTTTATTTGGATTGTTAATACAAAATCTACATAAACTAAAATCAATTGATGCTAATACTTTTGTACTCTTAAGTAATATTATGAATGCAGGACTTTTACTTGTAACACAGTATTTCTACACTGTGGTATTGATACTTTTACTTAAGTAAAAGTACTTCTTCCACCACTATAAGTGACCCTCACAGGATCAGGGGGTCTGGGTCAACCAGTCAACGATATCTCTAGATATGCGAGCACCATGTAAGCTCACTGAAAGGGGCACTGCGAGGAAACTGAGATCCACGCACCCCTCAGCCAATAAAAATACAGAAGAATTGGAGGCAGTTCAAGTTTCTTTTTCACTCTTTCAGTCCTAGACCGAGAAACGTTTACGTAACTGTGGCATTGGCCTTATTATTCCAAATGTTCGGTGGTGCACTCGGGTCATTTTACCCGCCACGATGACATCATTCTGACCACACAAGCTTTGCTTTCGTGAAGCATGAAACGGCCTGAAATCATCCTGCAGCTAACAAGCGTTAGCAAGTGTCAGTGAGTTCATACTGCGTGTGTTTATGTGTTGGTGTGTTTATGTATGTGTGTGTGTGTGTGTCTCAGCCACTGACATGGGCGTTAAAGGGTTGATACGCCAAAATTACAAACAATTTCTCACTAATTATGTAAAGTTTAAAGGAGACGTATTATGCTTATTTTCAGGTCCATACTTGTATTTTGGGTTTCTACTAGAACATGTTTACATGCTTTAATGTTCAAAAAACACATTATTTTTCTCATTCTGTCTGTCTGAATATCCC
>JAOVVB010160234.1:0-11638 GCA_028570985.1 Heterobranchus longifilis | reverse complement strand
ACGTAAGGACAAAAGTGAAGTAACGTAACAAATGTACTGTTTTTAACCCAAATCACAATCTTTTTCTTTCAAACCCTAACCAAGTAGTTTTGTTGCCTAAACCTCACCAAAACGCTCCTGTGGGTCGTACTTTCCTGCTCCACTAAGGATGCTAATTTAAGAAATGCTTGTATGGTTCGTATTAAAGGTTATGAACAAACGATTTATGTGGTCGTATAGTTTGGAGGACTTGTTTAGTACATGTATGTGGTTTTATTTGGGCCATATGGTGTACAGATTAATTTACCTGTAAACAACCCACTGTCTGGAAAGGATAATCTTTGTGACTGATACAACTACCGAAGTTTCACAGACAACTGTGAACAACAAAATTGTTATTTGTTGGCTATTATGACAAAGTTTGTAAACAGAACAAGTCCAAGTGGTCTTATAATTGACCCCTGAGGAATGCCGTGGTCGATGGTTTGCTGCAATAAATAGATTCATACAGAATTCAGATTACAGACGATTTTGTTCAAGAGAAATGCTGTATACAAGACAGAGAGCACACCTCCAAGTCCTGTGTCTTTAAAAAAGACAATAATGCTGTAAAAGCTCTTCAGGTTGTGTACTTCCCTAAGTGACACATTATCCTTTGATAGCGACCCTGAGGGCAGGACAGTTTCTGAATGTTTTGGATTCTTGGATAAGGTAAGGACTCATCCCACTGTAATATAATGATCTAGTTTCTTCTAATTCTGTGTCGTTGAGGTAACGTATGTTAGAATTATTTGAGTTCAACTCATTTTCACTTACAGTTGTAATGAGCAACGGATTTATAGGATGAAGGTCCACTGTCAGTTGTTAAACTCTGACAGGATAAAGTCAAACAGTACGCTGGTCAGTCATTACGCTCCGATTTAACCTTTCTAGTTTTACACTGCTGTGCCGTTTTAAACGTGTTTTAAAGTGTGATTATTGTGAGTGAAATGCTGCAGGGTCACTGTAGGTCACAACAGTCTCGTATAGTCTCATATAATGGTTCCAGTGAAGATGTATAAAGGCTGACACATTATCATATCCTGTGATAAAAGCTCACACCCACTTGTTGATTTTTGTCCAAAGATTATTTCCAGCCAGAAAGACTGGATTTGTATTTTACTGTATTATACTGTATTAAATCTGATACTGTAGATTGTTTTGCTATCTTGTTACTACAAAACTAACTCAATACACATTTAAACTTAGAACAGAATATGAATTATGGGTGTAAATGAAATATTCAGTCTATGTTATTCTCATTTCAAAGATTTGTCAATGGAAGTCAATATAGTATTTCACATTATTGATGATTTTTCTCCCTCACAGTAATGTCAGCAGGTTGACATAATTCCAGCCATGAGTGACATAGTGAATGTCTTCCAATATATGTAAGTAGTCAAATAAAGCCAAAATCTCACCACAAAAATAATCAACTCTTGAAATGATGGAAATGTGCTCCTAGATTCCCAGCCTTGGTGATCTCGATAGCTGGGGTACTCCTCTGCTTCTATCTGCACGCAAAAAAGAAAAGAGCAGCATATGACGTCACCATACCAACGCCGCCAGATGACAGCACATCTTCAGCACTCTTCACAATTTCTTTGTCTGAACATCAGGCAGAAGAGGACAGACATTACGACAGATTCCCTCCTCGGTACAGCACTGTGGAGTTCCCACCGCCATACTCACTGGTGCGTTACAGTAAAACCCACTGTCATTGGATCCCTGTAAACAGATTTAAACCATGCATCTATTATTCATAAATATATGAGCGCCTAGGTAGCCCAGACAGAGCCATACAATGGTTCTGTAAGTGGATGACAATTCTCCAATCAATATTTTTAAACTCCAATTAAATGTCTCTAAAAAATCACTTGTTAATGTAATAGTTTGACATTTTGGGAATTCCATGTATTCGCTTTGTTTCCTATTGAGTAAAATAAGAAGATTGATAACACTGTCTGTACGCTAAATATGAAGCTAGAGCTAGCAGCCAGTTAGCTTAGCTTAGCGTAGCTTAGCTTAGCATGAATACTGGCAACACGGGGAAACAGCGAGCCTGGCTCTGTCCAAATTTAACAAAATCCACCTGTTAGCACAGCTAAAGCTCGCTAATCAATGCGTTATATTTCGTTATTTTTGATTTGTACATAAGTGTGAAAAACGTGTTGATACTGCATGTTGTGGTTTTACACGGGGTTATGTCCCAGACTATTTCTTGGCCAGGCACAGTCACTTCCTGGAGTTTTGTTGTCACCGTGAGATGACTCAGGCTAGCTGTTTCCAGTCTTTGTGCTAAGCTAAGAGCTAAGCTGCTAGCGGTAGCTTTATATTTAGCATACAGACATATGCATGTAGCATATCAATCTTCTCATCTAACTCTCAGCAAGAAAGCCAATAAGCATATTTCCCCAAATAACTATTAACCATTCCCTTACCACTGAAAATGTTCTGTGTTGTATCTAAGGTTAGTAACTCCAGACTCGTATGTACTTTGTGTATTATTATATGATTTGAAATATCAAGTATAAAACACTGCAACCATTTTTAACTACTATAATACAATTTTACTTCACTTTCATGCAGTTTGACCCCAAGCTGATAAACGTTTGGCCAGGGGGCCCGCCTCCTGCCTACGAGATGTATCCGATAACGCTGCCTCTGGCACCTCATGGATGACACCCACGGGACCTCTGCATCCACCACCACAATCCTCATCCAGCACCCACCCACAGCCACAGAGGTTACACCACCAGACATCCACTGGCCAAAGTCCATTTAACTGCAGACAAACACTGACGCACCTTCTGCCGTTTCTGTGGATTTGGAAAAATTAGTATCGTCATTTTATTTTATGCTGTGATTTTAACTTGCATTAAAATTAACTGTAGACAGTGAAGCAATATTCTTAACATTTCCAATTTTAATACATTTTTTATATGAACATCAAAACTACAGTGTAGTTGTCCAACTGCATCTACACATCAGCAGAATCATCAAAGCACCAAGTGTTTCTCTATATTATACTATATACTCTTTATTACAATACAGTACTTACAAGTTTGAGGGAAAATAAAATAAATATTAAATGAGTTGCCAGTATTATTTTTTTCTCTATTTTCTAAGACGGAACATGTACAGTGATAGAGTGTTTCCTTGGCTTTTGAACCATGTTAAGGCAAAAGTAAGTATGAATTTGAAGCCACTGATAAATATTTTACTATTTGTACATCAAAAATAACAAAAAAAAAGTGACAATTTCCATTAATTGTCCAACCTGTAATGTTAAGTAATATGTTTGCCTTCATTATACAATCAGTGCATACTGTAGGCTACTCTTCAGTTTTTTTCTTCATTTTTTGTTGTTGTTCTCAGTGCTACAAACTCCGACAGAATCAAGCAGGCAGTCGGACACTGTGATCCAGTCGCTGGCTCCTCTCACTGTCAAACAAACCACACGCTTTTACCAGCATAGGACAACAAATGTACAACATTAAAAAAGGAAACAAATCAACACAAAATGTGTTTGTATATCAGTGTCTGTGTTCATTTGTGTGTGTGAGTTGTATTGCATGTATATGTTTTTGTTTAAAATGATCTATTGCTGTTCGTTTTTCAAATTAGTGGAGACGTACAATATGAAGCACTACAGAAGAGGCAAGCGAGATTCTTTTTTTTTTTTTTCATATTTCTAAATTCTTTTCATCTATGAAAGTAGATGGAAAACAAAAATTCAGGGATTTTTTTTTTTTTTTTTTTTTACCAAGGTAAAACTTTTTTTATGTGAAAACAGGTGAAAAAAAAACAGCAACAACAAAAGCTTTGAAAAAATAAGCCTGAAAAAAAAAAAATCACCTATTTCCTATTTTCACAGATGAAAAAAAAAAACCTTTATCCCGGCCAAAAAAAAAAAAAAAAATTCTCGCTTGCCTCTCAGGGCTTCCATAAACCACATTTCTTCTGAACACATACAATCATACTGTATGATCAAATGGTAAAATATAGTTTTCTTCTTTTTTTTTTTATCACAAATATGACATTTGGTATCTTTCCTTCACCAATCTGTCCTACCAATCCAATGTAAACATTACACTACATAAAGTAGGAAAGGCTAAAAAGTTTTAATATCTTTCAATAGAGCACTGCTATCCGCAAAACATATTCTTTACTCTAAGTCTATTTCCACGTTTATGATAACATACACACACTCACTCACACTATTGCACTAAACCTCATAATCGACTCTAAACCCTTCTCAACAAATATCAATAAAAGTATTCCAATTCTGACAAATAAAGTACAACTTTGACATTAGGCTCAACAGAGGGACACTAAGTTTGTACAAAAAAAAAACGCTCTACACGAGGCTGGTCATTTGCACTGAATCGTGACGCGTCACCACAGACCTCCACCACCACCACCGACGACTGCACGGAGAGACGCCCCTGCGGAGCTACCTGACCGTCCTCTGACCTTCCACCCGCGTGGACTTTCAGAAGACCCAGCTGACCGGCACCCACTGCTGCTCCGTTGACAGTTTCTCCAGCGCCGTCCGTAGACTTCGGAACGCCGCTTCCAGGCCGTCGTTGATGATGCACAGGTCAAAGTAATGTCCGTAGGCCCGCTTAATGCGCTCGCTCTCGTCCACCGTCCTCTTTAATTCAGAGTCCTGTAGGGAGCATCTCAGGGAGAGGCGCGGGACAGTGAGGACCATTAGGTGAAAAAATAAATACAATGAGCAGGTAATTACTTGGATGGAAGAACAGAGTAAACAGTGAAATTGGCGCGCATCTGAAATCAAATTAGTTTACATAATTGAAATGGCAGAACTGCAACTTTGTTGTTTGCTGTGCTAAATGAATCAAACACATTAGGTACTCCGATTACTAATACAATGAGCTTTCATGCGATGCGTTTCAGTCCATTTCAGGGTGCCACATGTAACTTTTTGGGTAATTCTAAAGGGAGGACCACTAACTTTTAAAAATTCTATTATGTAATACACAAATTATTTGTATAGAAACAGTGAGGATGCGCACAGAAGAACCAGCCCGTTCATAAGACACACCGGAAAAGAGGAAAACTAGCTAGCTGAGAAACTATTTTACATGGGACGATTACGTTTTAATTTTTCTCTGTATTATAACAACTTGTGACTTTATGCTGCCAAATTGACGCTGGAAAATGGGGTGTCGTTAACGGACCCTGATGCACTGCCTCCCTGTCAAAGACTCACCTACAATGGCCAAGCGTTTATACCAGGGATAAATTGAAAGCATACAAGTCACTAGATAACTACAACTTTGTGCTTTGTGGACATGTGTGCGCAAGTAACGTTAGCCTTCCAATGTGTACATAGAAACACACAAAAATCTACAAAAATAACCAGAAATCTGTTACAAATGGAGTAACGCTAGCTGATTTACCTGTTATGAGCGATGAGCGCTGCAAAGTCGAGACATTGTGAATGAGTTTCTCTTTCCATTCTGTTCTTCGGATGGCTCGCAGCCAAAGACGTCTGCGGTTAGCATTGATTGAACGGAGTGTTACTTGATGGTATTCGGTAAAAATGAAGACTTTTATTAATACCTTTTTGGTTCTTAGTCGAGATTTAAACTCTTCCTTCGGTAAAAAGTTTACTGTAGTGGATGACTTCCTTGGTTTCTTTCTGCAGCCGGGGTGCGCGCACGATGTAGGTGACGTGGTCTGATAAGGGGTCTATTGCAGGGGTGCACCATGATATCTGCACGTCATCGGAATCGGAAAATAAAAGGCTCTAAAATCAAATACCGCATCAGCCCAAAATTAACATTTCTGCCGATACGACAGACGCTTATGCAGTTACGAGGTTTTTTAAAATTAATAGCAACTTGCTATTTACAATGATAGCTCAGCGCTGGTCATTGTATTTCATGTCTGCATCTGCCAGTGGGCCATCAGAATAACAGCAGGCGTAATAATATGTTAATTCCACTACAGGGAGACTTGATGTTCTCTGCAATTAGGTGGAAAAAAATATGTGCATATATCGGTACGGGCCAAAAGAAATTGGAAAATATGTGCATATCAGATATCGGCAAAAATCCGATATCATTTGTGATTAATTAGCAACAAGTTACAGTTTTGAAAAAAAACATCCTTAGATATAATTAATTATCAAACCAGTGCAAAGAGCAGAGACAGCAAATAAACTGTGCAGTCGGATCCTATTTGTCAAAGTAGAAGATGAATGAGAGAACACACACACACACACACACACACACACTTACACACACACTTACCGTTAACTGTTTTGTGACCACTCCTGACTCAATTGCTGACTTATTCATAGCTTTGAGAACTTCAAAATCTGGCGCTTCAATGAACACAACGTATGGCAGGAACTCTGACGTCCGCAGGACTTTAAGAGCCTTCAGAGAGAAAAAAATTAAAATTAAAAAAAACATACTGTATGTGAGACATTTTACAATCACTGCATCACTGCACTGCAAGCGATGGGAATAGCTGAAACACACACGCAATTATAAAGCTGGGGATGTGATTAAAATGCAACTGCAGCATCTTCATCTAACAAATGTATCGAGCTAATGTGTGCAAATGAGATTAGCAGAGTGTTTCCAGCGAATAATGCTGATCATTAAGAGATCCCTTTTGATAAATATTGATGATGTGCTCAGACTGAAAATACTTCAGTAGCAATGAGCTGTACATCAGAGCGGTATATAATTAGAATAGAATTTTAAACTCATTGGAAAACACGAGCAGAGCAAAGGACCAGCAGCAGGGGGGGGAGGAGCCTCCTCTACCTGCGGGTTGACGTCCAGGATGCAGATCTTTGCCGTCTCGATCACCTCGTGTATGGAGTTGATCTTAGTGCCGTACAGGTTGCCGTCGTACTCGCCGTGCTCCAAGAAACGGCCATTTTTGATGTCGCACTCCATTTCGCTGCGGGTCATGAAGGAGTACATCTGGCCATCTCTCTCATCCACCTTCGGTTTTCTGGAGGTGACTGAAGAATAAAAAAAATAGGCAGAAATAGATCATTTGCACAGTGTAAATACAGACAGTAAAGTGGTGAAATTAAAGGATAAAACTAGAGAAACTTTTTTTTTTTATTATAACATGTCGTTTGTAGTGGGTCACTCTTTTCCACAAGAAGTAGGCTACATTACAAGCAGTGTGGGGAGTAACTAGTTACATGTAACTATATTACTGTAACTAATTACAAATGTAAATGTAACTGTAATCTAACTCAGCCTTCATTTTGATCTCAACTACACACCTGTAAAGTTTCATGATGCAGACAGAAATATAAACACCCGGAAAAGTTCTCAAAACTGCTCTCTGTCACAGCCGGTAATCACAAAAAAAATATTTTATTATTATTTTAAAATAAGAAATAAAAAAAAAAAATTCCAACTTCAACATTAAGAGACTGGAAGCTGGAAAGAAATTAACTTAAAAAAGTACACAAAATGACAACATTCACACAGTGTGCAATAGGGCTGAACGATTTTGAAAAGGATTATAATATTATAGGATTATATATTTTGCATCATTATTTTTATTTTTAGAGAGCCCTGAGATGCAAGTGAGATTTATTTATTTATTTACTTTTTGACAGGATCTGTTTTTCTCCCCCATCTGTTGAAAACAAGTGATTCTTTTTTTCAGGCTCAGTTTTTCTAACAAAAAAAAGAAAATTGCACCTGTTTTCACAGACAAATTAAAATATTTACCTGGTAAAAAGGTCCTGGTTGCCTCTCAGGGCTTCCATGTAAATTTTCATTAAAAAATATATAAAAATGATCATAGTGTGATTTTTTTATGCAAGGATCTGTAACAAACTTTTTTTCTTTCTTCAACCTGTAGAACATGATGTGTAGGCATGGACATCTCTGCACCACCATATTTAATATTAAATGCTATTTTGACACATATTTTGCCTATTTACATATATTTACATATTGCACCTCCTGCAATCTGAAAATTGCAGTCGGCCATATTGCGATTTCGATTAAATTCTGATTAATTGTCCAGCCTTAGTATGCAAGAAATACAAAATATATGTTGCAGTTTACATCCATGTCTGTCCAGGCTCGTATAATAACTGACTTTAATACAAGCTATTAAGTGTATTTTTTGCAGAAACGTGGAAATGCTTCACACACACGTTGAACTCAGCAGCACAGAAGATAATCGCCACGGTTTCAACATTAATGTCACCAATTCAGTATCCGACTAAATGTCTGCCCTTCTGTTCCTGAGTTATGGCGTTTAATAATGTCCAGAAAAGCGATTTTGCAGAACATTATGATGTCACAGTGAAGTTGACCTTTTGGGTATAAAATGCCATCACTTCATCATTTTATGCTATTAGACAAAATTTGTCATGATTGGGAGGCGCACTGGTGGCTCAGTGGTAGAGCCCTCGCCTCGTGTACAGAAGCTAAAGTCCCCGCTGCAGGGGCCGCGGGTTGGTTGCAGGGGCCCTTTGCTGCATGCTGTCCCCTCTGTCTCATTCCCTTCCTGTCTACCTGCAGCGGTTCTATCAATAAAAAAAGGTAAAATGGCAAAAAGCCAAAAAAACAACAACATAAGTGTATGAATTCTTGAGTTATGGCCAAAAGCATCTTATATGAGGTCACAGTGACCTTGACCTTTGACCTCCAAAATCAAATAAGCTCATCCCCGAGTGGACGTTTGTGGCAAATTTGAAGAAAATCCCTCAAGGTGTTCCTGAGATATCACGTTCACAAGAATGGGATTTACGAGACGGACAACCAGAAAACACAATGCCTCCGGGAGAGACATAAAAACAAAAACGTTGCAAAATGACGGATGGATTCTGTATCGCTGCATGTTGTTTAGTGTGATGATGAATGGCCGCACTCACAGGGGATGGTGGTGCCGTACCGCTGGGGATCCGACACCAGCAGCTTGTTTTTCAGACTGCGACGGCCGACCCCCTGCGCACCAATCAGAACCAGCGTCTTCCTCCTGAAGGGCGGGACCTTGGCGACCTCTTCATATATCCGCAGCTCGTGCCGGTCGAATTCTAGACAGAAGCCGGTAATTAGGGAGGTGTGCATCATGAAAAAGAGACTGTGGTGTTTCACTTCGTGAGGTGAGTTACCTGCATTCTTGGTCGTCAAATACATCATCTTTTTTTTCTTCTTGCCGCCCATCCCAGCACACAGAGGACCTGAGACAGACGCAGACGCACAATAAAACCTCCAACCTTCAACAAATTATGTACTATTAACAGGGGTCGGGGAAAAATGGATTCTTATCTTCTCTGAATACATTCACATCTTCCAAAAATCAATTTTCTAAAAAAACAATTCAACAAAAGCACCTAGATATCACATTATTGTGTGATTTGTTGAAAAAATGACACAAAATACTAGTTTTACAGTGTGATTTTGTGTACAATTTATACTTGAAATTCTTGAAAGTTTCTGAGAAAAAAAAAAAGGCAGCTAGTCTAAGCCTACCAAATTTATTTATGTAACAGGCAGAATTTCAATGTTTTTGTATAACTTGAACTTGTTATTCTTGAAGTCACTGAGAATTGAGAAATATTTAGCAAAAGGTGTTTATTTGTGCAAGTTTAGCATGAATAAATGTTACCTTTTGTCTGAGGTTTTGCCTTTGTGTGTTTTAGGGATGCACCGATTGTGAAATTCTGAGCCGATACCAATGCAGATGCTTTTATTTTGTTGTTTATTTTGCATTTATCTCCCCTTTTTGCCAGGGAAACAAAGCAATAAAAAAATGTAAAAAAATAAAATAACTGAAATGTTTTAAAGTCATTCAACATTTCATCACGCTATCTTTGAATGAACACAAATTCAATCATACAAACCACTTCTAATATAACCCTCTTTCTCATGAAAAAACTATTTTTTGGGGGAAAAATAAATGCTTCAAAAGCATTTTTTGTACTTTTTAAATATTAAGCCAACAATAGATAAATATCGGCCACTGCCATCGGTGAATGTCATCTTATTTGCAGATTGCAGTCAACAAGGTGAATATCGGTGCATCCCTAGTGTGTTTACATTATTATCTTATACACACTTTCCTCTGCTTTCATGCCATAATTTGCCACCCCGCCTTTATACAGCAGAGTGGAGTAGATCCTGGAATTAGCACCCTTAGTGTACTAAATCAAGTATTAAATCGTGACCCCTAATCGTGAGCTACCGAAAGATTCACACCCCTAACTATCAAGGTGAAATGTCTTTGAAAGCTCTGCTGGGTCATAAATCCAAAGTCTTAGAAGGTTATATGGAGAGAGTCCCACTAGGTGGCACTGTGCACTAATACTGATCCGTCTATGTAACCAGTCTGCTGCCAGAGAACACCTGTGACCAGGACGATCTGCTGGCCGTCTGTTCAGTATGGCAGATGATTTAGCCCAAGGGGGGGGGGGGGAATGTCTTATGAACAGAGACGTAAATACAAGCAAACATGAGCTCAGTTTTCTTATTTTCATGTCTACCCATCAAGCTGTGGCGACAAATATTGTGTGCACCTTACAGTCAGAGTGCTAAATTATGAATTTAGCACCGTTTCAGACCCTCGCCATCCAGAAAAAGATGTTTTTTTATTCAAACCATGCTCTCGGTTGTGTACAGCGTGCTTGCAGACAGATGTGTCCTTCCCAGCCTCCAAGGGCAGTACAGTTGGGCTGTCATCTTCCTCTCCTCCACAAGAAGGGCACGCTGCTCGCTGTGACTCACCACCTGTTTTGAGGACTCTGCGCTGCACGGAGCAGATAAATCTAAAAGGAGCAGAGCCTCATTTCACCCTGCATCTCACAGGAGAAGAGATGATTATTGATCAGGTTTGCATTTACAGGGGCCTTATCAGCGCTCTTTTGTGAATGTCAGACCCCCCCAGCGGCTTAAAAACGAGCAGATTGGATCGGGGGCCGCCCGAGTCACGGCGACGCCGATTAGCAGCTCTGCTAAGGTGCAGAGTAAAAGACCGGGAGAGGCTGAGAGGAGGAAGAGCGGCCGGCGGCAGGTGAAATGCTTGTACGATACGGAGAGGAACAGATGTTGTCTTTGTTTGCCGGTGTGTTTGTGCAGCGAGGAGCCTGTGTCGAATCTGCATAATGAGAAGTGCTTCTCTGCTCTGCTGCGTGCTGCTGAGAGGTGTACCTGTGGTAGCAAGCTCCAGATCTCTCTTCACAAACGCTTTCCTTTTCTCCTCCAGCAGCTGGCTTGGAATTAAACCCGCACTGCCTCCTTCTATGTGGCAGGCCTGCGAGGTAAACACACAAAAGAATGAGGGAGCAAGCTAACAAGCCAGTGAATAAAAGCCTTCGATCTTAGGCACAGTCCACATGTACGCAGGTGTTTAGGTCACTGAAAACAGATGCAATGGAGGGCGTGGCCAAAATAGCGCTGGTTCTAATAGGGCTGCATGATATGAGGAAAATATGCGACGTGCGATAAGGTTGTTGAATATTGCGATAACGATACTACTTGCGATAAATAAACATATCAGTCATATCAGTTCTGCCTTTTTGCTGCTTTCAGTATTCTGCTAAAATACAACAAATTGCTTGTTGAATTAAAAAAAAACTGAAAGGAAGTTATTTCTG
>JAOVVB010160223.1:0-11638 GCA_028570985.1 Heterobranchus longifilis | reverse complement strand
AAAACATTAAGAGCAATAATAATAAAATTAAGATATAATGCATAAAAAGTGCAGCAGAGATCACATAAAAGTGTAAATCGAATACATAGAATGCATAAGAACGACAATAGCATAAAATCAGTAGTAGAGTGTATTAAAAAGTGCAGCAGAGAGCAAGTGCAAAGCTATTTAAATGCTCGGGTAAAGATACATGTTTTAAGCTTTCTTTTGAAAATATCTAGCGAGCTGGCTTCCCTGATATCTGATATGTATGCATGGTTAGGAGTGAGTTAGTGGTGCCAGCACACATGGACTAAACACTAATGCATCCTATTTTGCTTCTATGGAGATGGCATTACAAAACCTGTAAAATGTGGCATGTTAATGTTGCTTAGCTTAGAGAGAAAAACAGTGCTTCAGATGCATGGATATCATCCACCAACCATCATCATCTTACAGTAACAGATGTTGGTGTTGGTTTCCTGCTTGCTGACACCCTCTCTACAGTTTACTTTGTTTTGGTGGATGATTAACATGAGACCAACCAACAAAGCATACTCTGATACACAAGAGTCCTTTACAGACAAGAAAACGAGTTGTGGTTGGACTAAAAAAAAAGAACTAGTTCAACATTTGAGAAATCCAACAGAGAACAATTTCAGCTAATGTTTATGTCATCCTCAATAGCTATGCTGTTTAGCTATAAGCTAACACGTAACGTTACTGCCCAGTCAGTCAGTCATATTGAAAATAATTAATACAGGTTTTGGGCAAGTTTAACCGTAATTACGTACTTAGCCAGCAGCTAGCATGTGATATTGACACTTGCCAGATGACATTGTTTTAACATTTGACAGAGACAACGTCAACATTAGCTTAGTTTAGCATTGTCGACTAGCTAAGCTAGCCAGATATAATCTTTTAGGTAGGGGCATAGGTTGATTAAATCGCCATGGAAGACTATGGGAACACTTTCAATAGTATACTAGAGTAGTAAAAACGCAAAACGTGCAAGTTAATGTTGGCATATGCGACAGTTGCGCTGCTGAGCTCTGCTAGCTAACCGATGTTAGCTTGAAGTGTTAGCATTCGTTTAAGCAACCGAATGGATGTCCGCTAACACGAGACATTTCGTAGGCGCATAACTACGTCTCACAGCACAAATTCTACATATTTTAAGATCATTTTATGACCTTGCCGTCTGTTGTGCTGTTTCAGGTTGACGAAGGCGTGTGTTCATCTGTCCAATGAAGTTTCATAACATTAACAGCAGCCAATAGCGTGCAACCGTCAATCCGTCAACTTTGACCTAAGGACACCGGAAGTAAATGCTACATCAAAGATTGTTGAATTTCATAGAGATAAGTAAATGTCAGCTATTGTTAGTACACCCCAACTATTATTCCAATGATGTATTATTTAATATTACATAATGTCAGTGATGTTTCTTCATTCCATTAACCCTGTAGGATGGAAACACTACACTATTATTAGTACTATGAATAATTCAGACTCAGCCTTAGTGTGCTGGTTTTTATCAAATCTGCCATTAGGAGGCGATGTTGCTGCAGAAGCCCTGTGTGACTATCAGTGGTTCTCAACCTGGGGTCCGAGGGCCCTCAGGGGCCCTTGAGGGAGCCCCATGGGGGTCCCCAGAAAAATGGAGAAGTTTATTTTCACTATTTAATTCACTATAGAAGTGAGCCCAATGTGATCAAGAGTCACAAGAGTGACTATTCTGACCACAGGGTTCACTTCCTTTTTACAGTTAACTTTTTTATTGAACACACAATAGAACATACATGAAACAATCTTACAAGCACTCATAAGGACTATTATATAATGCAAAATACACATTGCCAAAATACATAACAAAAAAAACAAAAACAAAGAAAACAATGAGGGGGATTTTTACATAACACATATGGAAATAAATAACCAATTAGTTATTTTAAGATCTCTAGGCATATAAGAAAAAAGAATAAAAAGGAGCAAAGACTTCAAACTTAAGGGGTATAAATCAAAATAACAAGCAACAAGATATATCTCCACAATTTTTTCAGTATATTTTTTTAAGTGATAAGAAAAATAATCTGAAATCATTTATAAACCAGTCAAAGGAGGGTTTGCTGTTCCTCCACTTACTACAGTGAGTATTTACCCATAAAAATGATCACATTAATCATGTCCGAAACAGAGGAGCTTAAATTATCAAAATAAAAAATTATATGAGAAATCTCAAAAGACGGAACACCATTTATCGTAAGTGATATCCACTTTATAATCTCTTTCTCTCTTTCATCTGACACATTACCTTCGTGGTTCAGATTGTTGCAGAGACAGTGGATAACTAGAAGTAGGCCTGGGTGCTAAAACAATAACGATATCTACTCTGCCCTATAGACAAAAGACCTTAACTCACCAAAGTGTAGAACTGAGAAAAAATACTTTAAAGTTGTTTTAGTGTCCAGATAAATGAATTATAGGCTTAACAATGGAAATGTGGCAGTTCTTTGTGTTTTTTCATTAAGTTATTTATCCACAAAAATAAATCTTGAGTACTCTAACTTAAGTTATACTTGCCTGTAAAATAATAAGGGGTCCTGCCGAGGCAAAAGGCCTCAACTTTAACTTGATCTCTCATTTCATTGTTGATTACAGGAAGTAATATAATAATAATTATGACCTAGATATATGTCATGAAACTATCAACTTAATATAATAAGAATAAATAAATAAATTAGTAGCGTTTTGTTTAATCCACTTTACTTTACCTTTAAATCAGTCGTCAGGACTTCTGTAAGGTTGTGATGTCACAACTATACTACATAGTGCAGTTACAGTCATTCCTCCTGCTGCAATGACGGTACAGAGACGCCAAGAGCGCAGATGCCGAAGACCCGGAAATGCTGACAAATCAGAGAAGACTTAGCGTTTTCGGGAGGCAGGTGCAAAAACGGAGCGTTTCAGACAGAGGGTTAGACAGTATGAGAAAAATGTGTTCTTTGAACATTAAAGCATATAAATGTAAAATGTTCTCGTAGAAATCCAAAATACAAGAATAAACCTGAAAATGAGCATAATATGAGACCTTTAACAATTACATTATGGGATGATCCTATTGATCTGTCTTGTATTAATCTACAATAAAAAAAAAAAGAAGAAAGAAATCGGTATGTAATTAAAGTAAACCCTGCACAGTAAGGGATGCACTGATCCAGGTTTTTTTTCAATTCCGATACATAGCTGCAAATACCGACACTGATTTCGACACCAGAGGTAATTTCTCTTGAATATTAGAATTATTGTTATTGGTATTATGTGTAAGATTACATGAGGATGTAGTTAACCACACTGCACTTCTTATTAAAAGAGCAAAAATATATACAAAAACATGAAATTTAAACATATAAAGCTATTTATTTTAGCTGTATGTAAAGTAGATGCACAAGGTTTTTCCAAATTGAACATTTTAAATAAAATACAAGAACTGTATACCCTGAAAAAAGTACAACAATGCTGTCGTTCGTTGAATGTGTTTTTTCTCATTCCAATAGCTGAAAATGATTAGTTTGTTCATTTAAACTGAACTTTCTAATTTATATTTATGGTTGAACCTTTTTTTTTTTTTCATTTTGATACAACATAAACTGGCAGCGGGACATCAAATTAAAATGTTTCAATTGAGACAACCTAAAATAATCCAACCTTCAAAAAACGGTTGAATGAAGTTAAACATTTTAGGTTCAACTGAATGTAATATTTACATTAAGTCAATAAAGACAACTATTTAAAAATGTCTTTAGGACAACTTAAAATATTAGGTTAGCTCAACATTCAGAAAAGTTTGCATGACTGATTTAAATATATTACATTGAGTCAATGTCAAATATTTCATGTGATCGATTACTTCAAGTTTTTTAAGTTCATCCAATGTTTTATTTTTTTCAGTGTAGAACAGGACACATCAAGTAAGGCTAATGCAGCAGCATGTGAAACTGCAAAAACTGTGTAGAGAAATCTACAGTACTACGGATGTAGTAGTACTACAGCACAACTCCATCCGTTCTTAGCTTTCACAATAAAAGCAGAAGTCATTTTTGATCGACAAGCGGATCGGCCACGTGAGTCCGATATCCGATACGTGAAATATACGTCAATATCGTCCCCCCGATATCGATATTGGATCGGATCATCCCGTCCCTAACAGCAACGTGTTTTCAGCAGTGTGCAGTAAGATATAAACCATAAGACAAACCTAATTAAAAAAAGACGTACAGTGGTCCCACACCTGCAAAGCCATGAATTTGATTATACAGCAAGAAACCTTAATGTACTTTGAGGTTATGAGAACAGCCAGACTCTCAGTTAATAGTTTTAGTTTAATATATGACAGCACAGCAGTCTGTCACGACTTCCTGTTCATTAAAATATCTTCACAAGGGAATGTTGGATGTAAAAAAAAAAACACATCACTCCATTGACATACATCAATAATGATGTGAAGCATCAAACTATTTCATTATGTAATAGCCAAGCTTCTCTTACATACAGTGTTTGCTACTTTGACAGGGGCGTTTTCTGTAACCCATCATCCTGTTTGACAATATATATATATATATATATTACAGCAATATAATACATAATAATCTATGTTGCAAAAGTTGTTTTTTGTAACAATATCCTCTCTCTTTCTTTCAACAGCAGGAATGTAACCATATAAAATGTGCAAATGTTTGCATTCCACACATGGACAAACCCTCATCATAACAATGTCAAGTAAAAACCTCTGCCCTTCATCAAATAACATTTTTTTTTTTTTTTTATCAGCTTAAAAAAAACAAACACATTTGCTCCACAGTAAAGAGCAGCATACACAGCTAGGACGTTCTTCCTCAGGTTGTAGTTCCCGTGTCAAAATGTGCCATTCCACCATTTATCAAAAAAAGAAATCTCCATGTCTCAGCCGACGGCGCATGGAGCTTCATGAGTACTGTTAGTTCGGCAGGTTTCAAGTGCAGCTTAAGACTGGGAGTGGTTGGTGTCCTGTGAGGAAGCTCTCACCGACGGCAGACGCTCGGCTGCTTTCGCTCTTTCTGCCAAAAACCTGTCAAACTCTGCAGAGGGAGAAAAGCAGGATTAGATGAAGGCGGAGGCATGACCCGCCCTACTCTGCCTCTGATTGGATAGTGCTCGTTGGTTGGGATGGTTAGGTTTTAGGCGTGAGGAGTGAGATTGGTTAAGGTTAGGGTGAGAATATCATCAGGGTGAGCCAAATCAGAGGCAGAGCAGGGCGGGTCATGCCATTCTCGCATCAACCAGGGGCACGTTCAATCTGAAAACGGCGTGCACTGATTTGCCAAGATTTTCAGGGGTTGGACGACATGTCTCCTCGAAACGGCGTGCAACAGGCTTTGAGGTGTGTTTTCTGTCGTTTGGTGGGTGTGTCAGGGGTGTTACCCAATCAGCAGCGAGGTGTATTTAAACCCCGTCGTATACAGACCGGGCGTGGTATTTCTCATGCGATTAATTTGCACGTCAATGTATTTTTTTTTCTTGCACACAGAAGGGGAATATTACACGGCGATAAAAAGCGACGTAAAATTTTTTCGAAACGAGGTCGATTTTCTGAGCTTTCGCACCGCGAATAAAGTGATCAACCAATCACGTTGTGTTTTTACTGATGATGATTATAAAATAACAACACGGAGGCTCCTATTTACAGTCTGTGGTCCAAACCTGGACGGAAAACTTTATTACTCATTTCAATCTAAAGGCAGCACATAGCAGATCCACTCCTTCCTTCTTACCTTTCACAATAAAAGCCCTAGATGTATATACCAACTGTTTACCAGAGGGAACTCAAATTCACTAAAAGGAAACTCATATTATCTGACAGTAGCTTAACGTTAACCTCTATAACAACTGTCCTCAGACAGACAGACGCTGCTCTGGGTCATGTCTGGATCTCTACTTGCCTCTCTAAATACTTGCCGGAGATTATTTCGCAATTTCGTGTCGTTTATTCGTCACATCCCCCGGTGTGTAACAGCCTTTAGTCCAGCTTACTATGTGCTTGGATAAAGCCGTGGAGAACAGGAAGTAACAGCCTCCGAGTTATCAACCTACACGCTGAAAATGACAATTTTGAAGATTTGGATGGTGTAATAAGGCAGACCTGCTCTGTTCTTTCAGTGAATTATTGTAAAGATCTACAAAGAATATGTTTACAACATTTTTTTGGAGGTGTTCCACCGAAACGGGTTCCCTTCTGACACTATTTTGCAGAGCCACCGTCGGGTCGCCCAGGACGCTTGTGATTGGTTTAAGGAAATACAAACAGGCCAGGGAGTTTTTTTCACTATCCAGGAGTGAAAGCGTTTTAAATCCAGACTTTCCCCCAGATAAGTCTGGATACGCGAGACTACCTCTGTATCTCCATGACGTGAAAATTAGATTTTTATCACTTTAATAATAAGAACGGCCTTCTCAGCTGTCACAGCTGCAACGCTTGAATAACACAACAGGATGTTCAATGCACCACCGTTTTTATGTAAATAAACATTTTGCTACATTTTGTCGGGACGCACGTTTTTGTCTGAACGCACCCCAGGTCGTATGTGGCACCACAGTTACGCCTCTAGTGCAGTGATACTCAATTTACGGCCCGCGGGCCAAATCTGGCCCTCGATTGGGTGCCAGGTGGCCCTCTGAGGTTTTTTTTAATTCACAATGAAAATAATTGATGCACACTAGAATTAGGAATAAGGTGCCAGAGTGTATAAAAAACATCAAAATAAAGCTTGTTTATAAAAAGTGCCAGGGGAGGATCTAAATATGCAGTTTATGTTTTGTTTTTATTATGAATCATTTTAACATTTAAGTGATCGTATGATAGAAGAGCTTCCAGCTTTAATGTTGTATAAACTCTTTCAAATTATTTTCATTATCGATTAATCTGCAGATTATTTTTAGATGATTTATTTTTTAGATTAATCGATTATTCGTTTAGTCTATCAAATGTCAGAAAATAATGAAATATGTCCATCCCAGTTTCTCAAAGTCCAAGGTGATGTCTTTAAATTTTGTCCAAAACCCAAATACATTCAGTTCAATATGATATAAAACAGAGAAAACAGGAAATCGACATATTTGACAGGCTGAAAACAGTATTTTCTGACATTTTTACAAGAGAAATTACTTTTAAACAATTAATCGATTACCAAAATAGTTGGTGGCCTCCTGTCATTTTGCAAAAGTGGTCCCCCGGGGCAAAGCAAGTTGAGTATCCCCGCTCTAGTGCCACCTTCGGCAGATATGAGACTGATAGGTAGAAAATTAGAGTTTCATATAGTTATGCAAAGAAAAAAGTATTTCAAAAATGTAATAAAAACCTCAAGTTGACCCTGTAGCTCCAAGTATATCCAGTCAATTCAGCACAAAAAAATTATTTTCCCTTTAAAAAGCCAAAGCGCCAAAGCTAGTGAGCATTGTGTGGACACAAAGTACACACCACATACACAGTAGGCTTAACATGAATGCACTCCTCAGATGTTGCAGATGTACACGAATGTCAAATGAAGTAATGGATGATAGAAGGGGCTCATTTAAAAAAAAAAGAATAAAGTGTAAAGACTCACCTTCGCTGGTCACGCCGTCTGAATCTTCAAAGTCATCGTACTGTGTCACAAACAGAAAAGACATTTTGCTTTAAATATATACACAACGTGTGCAGTTACTGTGCAGTAAAATACATGGATCCCATGGACAGACTGGATAATCAGAATATATGATGCAGGAAGTACAGAGATATTTCATTCACACACTGAAGAGCAGAGGTCGGTTTTCACACTTTAGGTTTATTTTCTCCTCAGCTGAGGGACTGACTGAAGGGTGTTGCACAGAATGTCTTAAAATGTTTCCTTAGTTAAGGAAAAATGTTGAGACATTTACTGCATTGAAAGACATTTTACAGCAGTAAAATTCTAGTTTCCATGGAGACCGTTTGTTTGCACTGTGGCTGATCTGAAAGAGTGAGTCAGTATGAATGTTTACAAAAACAAAGATTAGAACAAATGCAAAAGAAGGATGTATATTATATTATTTATTTACATGTGTATTTGTCAGGACTGAGCGATATGAGGAAAATATGCAATAATGTTGAATATTGCGATGACGATATCACTTGCGATAAATAAACAGTTTATCAGTTCTGTTTTTCTGCTGCTTTCAGTATTCTGCTAAAATACAATAAATTGATTGTTGAATTAAAAAAAAAAAAGAAAGGTAGTTATTTCTGACATTTTATTGAACAAACAAGGAGTTTTCTTCCGATACTCTCTTTCAACTAACTCAAAAGTTGAAAAAAAAGAAAGTTGATATTGCAATGATGATAAAAAAAAACGATATATTGTGCAGCCCTAATTTGTCTATAAGTTCAAAATTAGGGCCTATGGAAAAAAAACAAAAAAACAAAACTAACTTGAACTCACTGATGTGAGTTCATCATGAATTGACTGCCGGTCAAATCTAAAGTGTAAAATCAATTAATAATCATTCAGCGTATCCATCGGGATCTTCCGGTCGCAGAAAACTATACTTTTCTTCATTTATCGCCACCTTCCTGAGTTTGGTTGCTAAAGTCTTTTGTGCAACAGTTTAATAATGTATAGTATGAGCGTTAAGGAGAAGACTTAAGTGTGTTTTGTGCAACTGATTTTATTTTAAGGAAACCTTAGACTTTAAGAAAAATCTTAACCTAAGGCATTTTGTGAGCACAGAGCTCCAGGAGAACTGAAGTTAGTGAAACTCAACAGTGAATTAAGTGTTCAAATTAACCAGAATTTAACCAAACAACACAGTTATTATATGCATCTATTAATTTTGAGTAAAATCAAGCCATTTACCTCATCATCCAACTCTAACCATTTCTCAATATCATCCATTACAGTGGACTGGTTGATAGGAATCTAAGAAAGAAAGAAAGCAGAGCACAAGGAAGGTCAGAGCAGAAAAAAATTAAACATGGTTCAACTTTATGAAGATGTAACAAAACAAAAAAACACAAACTAAAGGAACAACCACATGTTGGGAAGCAAAGCATGACAGGTATGACAACGATGCAGCATATCAGGACAGTGCAACTCAAACATTGTCATGCTCTGTAGTGGGCGTAGGCACAAACTCTAAAAACATCTTATTGTCTTCACCACATATCAAAAAAAAACAAAACATGCAAACCACTGTCAGCATCTCATTACCTGCACCACCAAACAAAAAGCAATCCAGACCACAGCAAAATAAATTGCAATCTCGTGACAAAACCAAGAGACAGAGAGGTGAATCAACGACACATTTTGGACACAGACCCACCATTCCCCTTTTAATCATCCAATCTAACTTTGGTGAGGAGCTGCGGGAGGAGGTTGGGCTGTCGTCCTTCACGCACAGACAGAGTTAATTTAGGAGGAAAAGCAGTTACTGAGACAAAGCAAGCAACATATGCATTTACTCAACCCAGGAGCCTTTTATAGGCCAGGTAACTGTGTGCAGCTTCTTGACTGAAACTCACTGACCGCAGTGTTTCCCTCCAAACTCTCTCGTCTCTCCTACAAATGATGCACCTCCGACACACAATAGAGACTGTCCTCCCCCGATTAACGGCACCAGAGGTCGTTTGTACACGCAGCTTACGACCCATATTTACTAGGTGTGGTTTTCGGATCGTTTCTAATTAGTGCAAACAGAAACTGGAGCTTTGTTATTTTTACATAAAAATGGCAACATTATAGACTAAAAGACCAGACGTGAATAATATAATCTACTCGCTTAATTTGCATAAGTTTGGATGCTGGAATCTTTTATTTTGAAACCTAAAGGTGAGTCTGACGCTCCCCAGAATTGGGCGTTTGATAGGTGTGCTCACACAGACAATGAATGGGAAGCGTGGAATTGAAGCCTGCTGTGGGCGCGTACCTGGTCTCACGCTAGCTCGCTAGCTTGTTGTGCTAACCTCAGTACATGTTGCTAACGGCGTACGGCTAAAAGTTTCTGACGCTACAGGGAGTCGTCAAGACTAAACATTTGCTTAAAATAAACCAATATTGACTCACCCTGTTGTGGAAGAACATTGTTTTTCCTGTTTGTTGTTCATGTGAAAAACACATGGGGTGTGTGACGCATGTGTGTGAGCTTTTCCTTCGTTTTTTAATGTCCTCTTCATTCACAATACTCTCTGATATTTCAGAACTACTATTCCATGAATTTACGGTTATTTCCTGTGGAGTATCTCTCACTGATATCACTGAAAACGCCACATTGACACGCCTAGCAACAGTAACCAAGGAGGGCGGGACTTAGCGAAGGGTCAATCACAATATTTTCCTTCACATAACCGAGTAGTTTTGTTGCGTAAACCTAACCAAACGCTCCTGCGGGTCGTATTAAAGGGCAGGTTTGGAGGACTTGTTGTTATAATACCATGAATATCTAAACAGTCAGCATGTTACTCTGTTGCACATAAAACCTCAGTTTGACATGAGCACTACAGTATGATACACAGGATTGAGCTTTCATTGCAAGAGCTGGAAATGTTTCTGAAGCCAAATTAGCAATTTCCACACTGAATTTTTCCAGCGGTCCCAAAGGTCACATCACAGACAGGAAAAATGCAATCATGTTAGCCGATATACATCTCGTGACCTGTTTAACTGTGTAAAGGCTGAATTACACGGCATCTCTGCTTACCGCTGCAGCGCTGTGTAGTCTGCTGTCCAGAGCCTGAGCCAGGCCGTCCACTGCAACACTCTGCTCGCTGAAACACAACATTTGTACATCGATTATCTGCCATGTAAGCTAATAAGTTAACACAGTCAAATACTGGCACATATCTTTAAAAGGAATTAAAGAGGGAATGAGTCAGAATTAAACTCCAAAACAAAGCTTATTTGCAAATGCCATTCTTGACAATTTAAGAGTAAGATTGTATTTGTAACTTAGTGATATAACAACATATCTGAGGTACGCCCACAGATGAACTCATCCTTCATCGACACCACCACGAACAAATGGTGTTCGTGTATTTAACACTAATGATTATATAAAAGTAGATATTGTTACAATCATTTGTTGAACTGTCAGTGTTTAGTTTGATTTGGTCAAGTTTGCATTTATACGGCTAACATATACATAATACCACTGAGTGGCAGCACAAGCTGGACGTTTTATCCATTTATCCATTACGTTTAGCTAACTATTCAAAATGTAGGCGATTTATTATTCTTAGCTAACTATTTCAACTGTTTATCCATTACTTTTAGCTAAATATTGAAAATGGAAGCTATTCATTACTTTTAGCTAAATATTTTTAACTGTTTATCCATCATTTTTAGCTAACTATTTCAACTGTTTATGCATTACTTTTAGCTAAATATTTCAACTGTTTATGCATTACTTTTAGTTAAATATTTCAACTGTTTATACATTACTTTTAGTTAAATATTTCAACTGTTTATGCATTACTTTTAGCTAAATATTTCAACTGTTTATACATTACTTTTAGTTAAATATTTCAACTGTTTATGCATTACTTTTAGTTAAATATTTCAACTGTTTATGCATTACTTTTAGCTAAATATTTCAACTGTTTATACATTACTTT
>JAOVVB010160185.1:0-11638 GCA_028570985.1 Heterobranchus longifilis | reverse complement strand
CTAAATGCAGTAGTACAATGATAGAACGGCGCTAGAACAAATATCCAAGGGGGGCACGAGGCTTATACGGGGGGGGGGCACCAAATTAAAGGAAAGTGGCAACAGAGTCATTTTAAAAGCTTTGGAGAAAACACGCTGTTAGCGATAATTGACATGATGCTCCCATGATGCAGTGCAGAGCCATTGTTGAAATTAGTTTCACGTGTGCATTTCCTGTTATGAGCTCAACTTTCAACTTTATTAGTCCTCGAAGGGCAATTTGTAGCAGTGCAACATAAAAACAAACATGAGACAGCAGCACTGCATCAGCAGACAAGTAAATAATCGAAACAGTGATGAGAACATGACTGGACCTATCAGTCGTAAAAATATAACCAGCATTAGCAATCTGACCAAAATATGTCGACAGAAAAACACCAGCGGGAACAGCAAACTGAAAGCCAACATAATCATAAGTATGACCAGCATACATTACAGTCAAATCAAATCAAATCAAATACATGCATCAGCAGAAATGAGCAGCAACATAAACAACATCCATCAAGTAGGCCTAAATCATAGGAATTAAATTGGATAGAAAGGACATCGCCATTCAAATCAATGGAGCAGAATGGTCAGAGTGGCGGCCATTTTTATGTGTACCGTTCCTTTGAAAAGAACTGAGCGTGCTACTTCCATATAAAGTGATTTGTGGCAGTCGCTGAGTCACTGAGGTCAGGTTCTGCAGCAGTTTGTTACAAGTTGCAACTTATTTTTTTCAGTGTAGGAAAGCACTTTAACAGAGGAGAAAGGCGCAGCAGCAGAAAAAAAAAAGGACCGGAGCAGCAGACCACATGGAGCAGTGGAAATGTTTGTTTAAATGCCTAAAACATGACTTGAAACTGGATTTTTTTAAGTTTACAAATATAGAAAACGTCTTTTTTTTGTCAAGTAACAAACATCAGGGCCTGATAACCTATAATGATGCATTGCCATCATTTATGGTTACCTCTGTCGCCTTTTTCCTTCATATCTGAGTGTCTTTTGAAAAAATAATGATGTTTTTATGGTGTGACAATGCTGTGGTTAAAGCCATCAAAATACACTCATATATAAAAAGGCAAAAAGAGTGTGTATTTTCGGAGCAGTGGGCTTTTGTTTTCCGGTCAGACCAACGGCACATTTTTCTGACTAAGTTATTTGGCTGTTGGACCTTAACAAGCTAGCTAACGTGAGCTAACGTTAACCAATGAGCTGCTAGTTACAGAAAATGATCAGCAGGCTGGTAGCTGGCGGGGGTCCCTCCGCCTCCCCGCTGCTAGAAGTTGATTTGATAAACGTTAATTCGCCAAGAGGAGACAGACCACCATTTGTTCCAGTGTGTAGTCTGCAACACCCTTTACATCCCCACTGACGTGCGTTGTCACCATAACAACTAACAAAAATCACCATTTTGTTGTGTGCTTGGTAAATGACCACTGAAACCAGCTCGCTGACCCTTCTATCCAAATGATATTTCTCTGGCCTAAATAAACCTGATGGGCAACACTCCCTCTTTAGGAGGGTGATGGCTGTGGGGATGAATGATGTTTTATGTTACACTGCATAGCTTTTATAGGGTATAGGCTGAAATAATGATTACCTCTATAACCTATACTTCTACATATTTCTTGATGTAGTTGATTATTTCTGGCCTACATGATTCAATGTTTAACACATTCATAATAAATGTGTTTTGTTTTTAGTTGGCAGTTGGAAAAACTACGACGTCGTGTTCGTATTGCAATGAATTGTGGGTAATGAAATCAGTGAAGTCTGCACCCCAAACACACACTCTGGAAGTCTGCAGAAAGTCTGCTTGGGGCCCTTATGGACAGGATGAATTGTGGATTTGGACGGCCCTCAGCACTCGCAGACTTCCTGGTGCGGTGAAGTCCTGACATTTGTATTCAGCCTTTTCCTTCTGCATCATCTGATGACACAGGTGACATTAATTTAAGTCTGTGAGGGCTCAGTGGTGGACATTGGAACAGGGCCACAGTTTGATTGATGTCCGTTGGCATGCTACTTCCATCATTTTAAAGTATGACCTTGTACTCACTGGTGGACTCAAGGGGAGGGGGGGGTGCCCCCATGTTCAAAAGAAACGCAGCAAAAGTGCAATCCTGGAAGCCCCTATGGTAGATAAAACATGATAAAGTGCCCTCTATGGTGCCTTTCCAGTGGAGAAAACATATCGGCTGCCCTGCATGCAAGAAAAGCTTCTGTGCGCTGGTGCCCTTTTTATTTTTTTCGCCCCTGACCCTCAGACAGCCCGAGTCCGCCACTGCTTGTAGTTGTTAGTATGAAGTGTCTCACATCCACCTGTTTGGTTCCTTCATCGCAACGTTAAAAAATGTAATTCATGTCATAGCCTGCAAAGGCTAAATATAAATAAATGATGACTTGTGTAATTCTTGCAGAAAAAAAATGTTCAGGTTTATGTTTATTCCCCCGGGAGCTGGTAAACTTTCCATTTTTGTACAGAGAGGGAAATCTGTTGAAAGCAATGAATGCTGTTATAATTTGTAATATTTTGAAGATGCATGCTGCAGTGTCACTTTTAATGCTGCACTCTAAATGACTTCCTGTCCTTCCGTTCCTTATTTAGGCTGAGTTTTTTTTCAGTAAGATGGCACACACTGAAGTTGCAGTTCTGTAACAATTACAGGCATGTTTCAAATAAAAGTATTTTTATTTTTAATAGGGGGGCCCTGCAGAAAAAGTTTGGGTGCCAACCTGTGTCAAAGTGACACAGGTTGCCTGGGTTACTGGGACACTCATTAATGTTAGTAGTTGCATCTGTGCTAGAACAACTCAAAACATCTGCTGTGAGAAGTTTCTTCTCCACTTTGAACTTGAACTGTGTGTTTATTATCTCACCAGTCTATGCTTGCTTTTCTCTTCACCTGTGTGTGTGTGTGTGTGTGTGTGTGTGTGCGTGCGTGCGTGCGTGCGTGCGTGCGTGCGTGTGTGTGTGGTGCAGCAGAGAGGAAATCACGTGTCGTTGCTCACTTATCAGCTCTGCCATATGCTGCTTTATATAAAAACAGAGTCTTGTTGAGAGGCCGTATGTCAAAGCAATAAACTGATAAAACTACAGTGAATCAGTTTTACCTCGCCCTTAACGTCAACACAATAAGCATGTACAAATTGTAGATTTATTGCCACCATTATTGCAAAAATATCCCTTTTTCAGTATCTCCAGTGTCTGTAAAGCATCACGTCCTGTTAACACAGAACCGTACCAGAGAGTGTCTGTAGCATGGATGTATAATAAAACTGTCTCTATCAGAGGGTCTCAATCTTTTTTCAGCCAAGAACCCCACAAGATAGAAAATATATATCGAGGACCCCCTCTGGGGGCGGAAGCTGCCCAAATCAATAAATTAATATATAGAAATAAATATGTTTGGGGAAATAAATAAGGGGGAGGGGAATGCAAAGGGAAAATAATAAATATATAAATAAAATTAACAATGAATAAATACATTTAAAAATAGAATAAATAAGACATAAAAGCAAAGTAAATAAATAAAAAGATTAATCAACAATATGGAGGATGAAAGCAGACAAAATAAAAAAATAAATTCATTAATATCTCGATAAATAAAATGAATATGCCTTTAAATGTATCAGAAATAATATTACAAATAAATGTAGGAATTAATTGATAATGTGACATGTATGGATTTGTTTTAATTTCCATCTTTATTTATTTACATTTGAATTAATTCACATATTTATTTACTTTCCTTTTTAAATTTCTCTTTTATTTAGTAATTTAAAAATGTATTTATTCATTTTCCCTTTGCATTGTTCCCCCTATTTATTTCCCCAAACTTGTTTTATTCTGTATATTTGTTTTTTATTTCAGCACTTTTTGCCCTCGGACCCCCCATCTGAACAGATTTTAGATGTTTTATTCTGTCATTATTGTTACTTATGGATGGAATTATAGTGAAAATAAAGGACCCCTGGGGGTCCCCCAGACTTCACTTTGAGAACCGGTGTCTTAGATTACCTTCCATTTGTTTCCCGAACCATTTCCTCTTCGTTCTTTTGCTCTACTGCTTTTCTCTTCCTGTCTTCCTTTATTGGCAAGCTTCCTTCATTCACTGTCAGCCATCTGTTCTACAAATATCTCTGTGCGTTACGTTGTTTTATAATGGAACAGGACTGTATTATGGTCTGACGCAGCTTGGCAGATACATGACTGCAGCCTGTAGATATGAAGCACATGACATGTGACATGCTACACAGAGGACAGTGTGCCAACATGCTTGAATCTCAGATTTCAGAGAAGTGCACAGACATCTCACCAGGAATATGAAAACACTTCTTGAGTGACACGCTTTGCACAGATAAAAATCAGTATAGTCAATGTACATAAACATAAGAAAAACATTTTTGAGTGGAGAGGGTCTTTAAACATCATTTCCTTTCATTTTCTCCTTCACTTTGTGCCCAAAATAACATTCAGCATTCACAACCAAAAATGCTTCACCATAAGGTAAGAAAGCACACAGAAATAAAAATACAGTGACTTGGGGGCAAACAAGTAAGTTAATTCATTTCTGCCAGTCTTACAATTGCAAAGCTGGTTATGGTACATTTCAAACCCATATCCATTAATCAGGTTACAATTAAAATACCTCTCATAATTTCAACATTTTCTCCACCGTCATCACAGATTTCTGCTGCAGGATACGCTGGGACGCTGCCCAAACAGAATGCTGACAAGGACCAAATGTTTCCCGTCACACACATTACAGTAATTAACTCTGCATTCACAGGATGAAAAGGGTGGTGCAACTCTTTTGTGAGGCATGGGTAGTTTGAGAAAAATGAAGGCAAGAGTCAATGACTGTTGAGCTCAGCCTTTTGCGTATCAGGCTATAAATTATTTGGGGATTAAACATATAAACTCATTTCTTTAGCTTGAAGTTAAATACATTATTCAGTTCATGTTCACATTCAGATGAGTTGAAAGAGCTGTTTGATTTTTTTTTCCATCATGACTTCCACGGGGCAAAAAGCAACTGAGAAGAAAAAATTAATAAAAAGGAGAAAGCATAGCTTTTCCTTATGCTTGCTTCCTATAGTGTATTATTTATTATAGCAGTAAATAATGACATTCTGCTCTCTGTATTTATGAAGTAGTCACATAGATGAGAAATCACCTGTGGTTCTGGTGCACTGTTGCACTGTCACCCTAAATGATTATGTTTTGGAATAAAAAGCTTTGATCAATTTCACACAGATGAGGGAAGAAAAGAAGACAAACAACTAGAAGCCTTTTCTGTTATTCCCTTCAACTCATTGAGACTTGCTCCGAGGCCCTCTGAAGTATAAACAAATCAAAACCCAGACGCTCTCCTTTATAGCTTCATTTTAAAACCCTGCATATGTTGTGCGCAAGGTAAACAATTCACTCGTCCTGCTGGTGGCAATCTCAGTTTAACAATCGTGCAACATCACAGGGAAATAAATGTGTTCTTCTACAGGGTCATCAGGTGGTTCTGGGTAACATATTTTCAAACTCATGAATGTTATTTTGTATGGCATTTTGGAATAAAAGAAAGACCTCTGCTTGTACCTTCATTTTACAGAAAGAGATATAAAGATACAAGTTACTGATCTGCTACTTCCTCTTGTACAGTTAATTAATTTCACATACATAAGAAACATGACAGCACTGACAAAAATGTAATTTTTCATTCGCTTTTTCAATTAACTTAAAACTCGACACAACAATTATCTTTGTAGCTTTCTTGTAGCTCTCCATTTTTCTCTGTTTTCAGGCTAACACTGGCTGTTGCGAGGCTAATGTTAAGGCTAATGTTAAAGTATCAGTGACATTAGAGGCTAGCTTTGGCCATTCATTTGAACGGGGGAAAAGTATACGATTACAGCAAATTGAGAGCCGCCTCGAGTTCGGTTTAAAGGCGTTCCCTGCTAACTTGTCATCATGACTTATCATTTAGCATTTAACATTTCATAACAGCAAACATTAATTAACACATCCTCACCTTGCATTATTTGATTTTGAAATGTGTGAGCGGGAATTCAGCCAACAACTAACATTAACGTCATAACAAAAATATGTTAGCTAACCGTAGGACAGTCGGCTACCGTTATGTTAGCTAGCTAAAATGAACGTTGGCTCGCTGGTAGCATTATCTTAAACCATGTCCTAGCTAATTCAAAAATCATCATAACATTACTTAATCTCAAAATTTCACATGCTTCCTTAACAACATATTTTCATTCTATATAAACTAGTATGACACTTACCAAAAAGTGTGTGACAGCACCCCAGGCGTTGTGGCCTCCCTCTCGACCACGGTATTGTTATGATTAAGCGGTGAGTTTTTGCCCATTTTCACTATACATCCATGGTTTTCGCCGGTTTCTGCAAATCCAGGGTTACCTTGAGTTGGTAGTGTGTGCCAATTTTGTATACAGTGTAAAAATGATTGATTGCATTAAGGTTTTTAATTATTTATGAGTGAGTGATGTGATTGTCCATGCCATCTGGCCTTTGATGCATGTCTATTACTACAGGCCCACACTCGGTGTGAGGTTTTAGGGTTTTATCGCTCCCATTTTTTAAAAAGAGTATTACTAAACTGATGTGACCACTACAATGTATTGGGATTGTATCAAAATATGTCAAAATGTCTTGAAAACAGTGAATGCAGAAAGAGAAGCTTGGACTCTCATTTAACTGGTGGTAAATTTGGACAAAAAAGAGAACTACAAATTTCATAATGCTAATTTTTCATGTAATCACATGTCAGGCCAGAAGAACTACAGTTGGGATATTGTCAGTGGAAAATGCAGTCAGACAAAGTCCTTATTAATGTCTCCATAATCCAATATTTTCATTAAAACATCCACAAACTAAATCCCATCTCGTACCACACAGAAACATAGATACAGCTGTGTAACAAGAACATGTAAATGACTACGTCACTGTTACTGCATGATCAATCATATATCAGAACCTCAACCTCACCTAAAGCTCCACTCAATGACAAATAAGACTTTGTCATTGAATACCTGTGTGTGTCCAGCTGCAGACACTGGAGAAGCATTTTCTTTTTATGTCACTGATGTGTGATGGCATATAAGCTGTGTTTAAGGTTGCAGGGCATTAATACCAAGACCATCTCCATGAATTCCTTCCTAACTTATGTTTATTCCTCCTTTTAGTGAAGGGTCAGTCATAATCTGAGACGCTTAAAAAACCTTTGTCTACGACAGATGGTGTATCTACAAGCTGAGAATGTCTAACTCATGAAGGACTGCATGTGTAGAGTGCTTAAATGACTGTAACTACCCCTTTTATTTGAATTATATTTTATTTTAGCTTTAGTGTGCCTATAACAATACTAAAGTCTGTGTGATCATGGTTTCATATAAATCTTTTTTGATTGTTTTTTTAAAATCTCGCAGCTATTCTGATTTGTATTCTGTCTGAACTACTTCCAATTGAATTGTGTCTCATCATTTTACCATCTGCAGACTTCCCCTCTCTTTTCTCATGGTTCCACCTCTTTTACAGCCATGAATAAAAAACACTGCCTTGAAAATCAGTATTGTGTGATTGTAGTCATTTACATAAAGTCTCAGTGCAAATGATGGAGAAATATACAAGTATTTGTTCAGTTTCAGGGTCCATCATTCAGTTCAGCAGATGATAAAGATCAACTGTTTATTAGCTGATTAAGCAATGTGTATACATGCAGTAATACTTTTACTTTGCAAACAATGTGTAAATGTATATCATGTAATAATACTGGCACAACAATACTAGAATGCAGGTGGATCACAGATGAAAAACAACAAAGAAATGCAGCAACAAAAGAGAAAAAAGTATGATGGATGGAAAATTAATATATGAATGAATTAAATGAAATGTATTTCAAACATGTAAAAAAGAATAGCAATAAAGTGAAATAAACAATAAACCTTTACACACACGGATGCATTTCACCAGTCACTTTTCTGTTTCTTTCTAAAATTCCTGTTTTTTTTCTGTATTCCCACAGAAAGAGGAAGAGAAATGACCAGCAGGATGGTCGGCCGTATATAAAGAAGGCGCCAAATGCCTTCATGCTTTTTATGAAGGAGCAAAGGCCCAATGTTGTCGCGGAATTGGACACCAGCACCGGTGGTAGTGCAGCCGTGAACACCATCCTGGGACAGACAGTAAGTGTGTTTGTTCCGTATGTTCATTCACAAACTTTCTCACAATTTGGTAAAAGCTTCTGCAGACATGCTTGTTCTTTATTGAGCAATGTCCAAGAAATCACTTTCTTCACATCTTGAGTTATTTTTGACATTTATTGTTGCATGACCAGAGAACAAATCTAAATTGAAACTAAAGATTTCCAGCATTTTATGACACAATTGCACTGTGGTAGTTTGCTAATATGCTAATGCTAGTTTGTTGGTATGTTTTTATGCTCCAGTTTATGCGACCTGTTGTTGTGTGTCGGTGTGTGTGTGTGTGCTGACATTGTGTTGTCGTCTGTTCACAGTGGAACTTGCTGTCAAAAGAGGAGAAGGCCAAATATTATGAAGAGGCCGACAAGGAGAGACGGCTTCATGAGCAGCAGCATCCCGCATGGTCCACCAGTGACAATTACGTACGTACACTCTGCTGACATACATTTTAACATCACTACACTACAGCTCATGAAACAAAGTCCCTGAAAAGAGTCTTGTTTTTATCATTTGATGTCAGATGGAAAGTCTAATGTGTTTGTTTTTGTGTACAGGGCAAAAAAAGAAAGAGGGACAGGAGCATGGCTGCCAAACAGATTTCTGTGGATCACAGCGTGTAACATGGGACAACATAACCAAATCTGCATTATAACATCTCCCACATGTGCATAAATGAGACAGATGCTGCATATACTTCAAAATGCTTCTTTTTAATGTCAGGACCAATTTTGTGTTGCTACGTGTTGAGTGAGAGACATTTTCTTTAATTACTTAAGAAGTCACATCTTTTACCATGCTTTAAAAAGTCTTTGTGGATTGATCAGTGTTTTTGTTTTGCTTGTATTGCAGCATCTGCATCTACAACCAGAGAGGTCACCTGGCAAGCCAAGAAGCTGTGTGTGACCCCGGTGTACACAGGTGTGATGGAGCCTTTACCACCAACATGTGTGATGGAGCCTCCTGCTCCTCAGTCTGCAGTCACTGTACACCTCCCCGCTGCTCAAACAACTGACTTGTGTACGCTTTCGCTGGTGGATCTGCTCGACATCTTCGATGGTTTTCCCCCCATGCCGCAGTCGCAGCCGCAGACACAGACGCTGACGCAGACACAGACACTGCCGCTGCCATACCTGCAGATGCAGCCACAGGTATGGTTATGTAAGTCAATAAACCATAATAATTAATAAAAGTATTGAAATTGAGACAGAAATGAAAAAAGATTACATGTTTTTTCATCAAATTTCACTAAATAAACACATGAAACATATTGATCCAAAAGATTTCTAAATGCAGAAACGTGAACAAAATATTTCTCAAAATATTTCTCTTCTCCAGAAGTTATTTGAACTATGTACATCTTTTAGTTTTCTTCATATTTGTCCCCCTCAATGTTGAAATGAATCCTATTCATTTTTTTTCTGGTTTCTGCAGATATAAAACTAGCATGAAATGGAAATTGTTTAAAAATGTACTTAAGTGGCAACAGTAGCCTATTGAGAACATGTAGGCCTACTTAGTTAGTAGGCTTACTGGGTTTCTCCCACACAAGCAACAATCTTGTTTTACATCTCATTTTAATTGCACAGCAGGTTCCTATGGCCTCAGGTTTTTGTGTTTGTATTTTTTCTTAATCCAGAATGAATATTTGATACCAGTATGTATGACTATTAACAAAACAAAGCAATAACAATAAAGTAATTTAAATTGTTAAATTAGTAGACTAGTAGGCTACATATAGCCTAGAAAAAAGAGAATTGTCGGTCACTTAATTTCCACCAATGAAGAGCTTGCGAGTTAACACATGATCAGTGCGTGCTTTTTGAATGAAGTTCACATGGCCTCGAAATGGAAACTATAGGGTTGCCTTTCTATCCAGCTAGTAAGGCTGCATTTAGTTTAGGCTACTATAGATATATGTTTTAATACACATTTTAAGATTGTCAGATTACTAACTGGAAAGCCACCAACCAAATATATTCTGCTGTAAATGTGTATTGACTTTCACCACAAACCAAAAACGAAACCTAACCAAAACAAAGGTGCTGATTGGCTGATACCTGCCGTCGCCTCAGTTTCATTGCTCTGATTGGTTGTAACTCTAACCCAGAGGTCTGAGCTGTTGGAAATCAAAAATCAATTGAAAGGCACGAGGCTCGACCGACACTTAACAGACTCCCGATTTGTGCAAAATGTTGCATTGTACCCAGCGATCAGCTCGACCTGTTGTCTGCAGTTAGACATGTCAATTGATTAGTTTAAAGAGTTTTAATTATAATTTAAAAAAAATTATAAATCAAAAAAATGTTTAATTCTCAATTACACTGAAGTCTTAGTGTTTCCAAAACACAAGAAAGAAAACAGAAGAAAATAAGAAGGTAAGAAATGAAATACACGACAGACATTCTCCAGACTTACCATGAAAAAACACAACCAACAGCCTCTCTCACTGACATCTTCCTTTTAATTAATTTCGTAGTCAGAGAAAATAAAAAGACTATTTCTGTCACAGCATTATATTGACTTCATTTCCCGTTGGGGGGAAGAAGAAATGACTTCTGACTCTTGAGTCATGATGGAGAGAGAGGAATCGATTAAAGGAGAAATAAGACGGAGTAAATGATACGCATCAACTTAATTTAACCCTCTCCTAACCACCTCCTCCACAGACTTATTCCTTTCCAGCAAATCAGTGTTTTATGAAGAGAGGTGTAAAATGAGAACACTATTCATTTGTTTGCAGCAACGCTAACGTGCTGCAGAAAATAGGGCTGTTTCAAAACTCTGTGGATGTTTGTTGAGAGTGTGTCAGAAGTAATGAGGCCTTTTGGTCATAACCCAAACGTTATATTATCATTTGTAGTGAAACAAATAATTCTTGCTGCTTCAACAGCTGCAAAAAAGAGTTGGTTCGAACCAAGTACTCTTCTGAATACTGTCTTCTAAAAAAATTGACAGTTAAGGTTAATGGTGCAAAACTTGAGACATTATCCATCTGGTCTCACCATTTTACTCACCATTTTTTTAAATGTCATTTTGATGCAGAATGTATGGCTGTGCAGTAACCCATTACTGCCTAATACCACTTTCACACCAGTGACCAGGGTCACACCAGGGTTAGCTGACCCACCTAGCAGCTAACGTTATCACACACATTATCTCCTTTTTTTTAAAATCTAATTTTCATACTGTAGAGAAAAGAGCCAAAACTCAGTGGTATGGTCCTTTAGTGATCTCACCCCGGTCACAATCTGTTTAATAAAACTCCCCTCTGGCAGGAGGCTGAGGTCTATTACGGCCAAAACCGAACACCACAAGAACAGCTTCTTCCCGACTGCAACCAGACTCATTAACAAGACCCGGGTCCCTCACTGACATGGTCTCTCAT
>JAOVVB010160164.1:0-11639 GCA_028570985.1 Heterobranchus longifilis | reverse complement strand
TAATCCCATTTTATTTCTATCTTTCGTAAAAGGTCAGTAGACTGATATATTCTCGGCTTATCGTTATAACTCGTTATACTCGAGTACTTTCCCGTTACCACTAATGAAAACGGAGGATGCACAGCCTACTTTAAGTCTACATTGGAATGTCTTGACTCTACCGTCATTATAGTTTCTCCTACAGCCCATAATCTCTAACTCTGCAGGTTAATAACAGAATTAAAAAAAAAAAAAGGCTTATAAGGTGACTAAAAATGACAACCATATTTTCAGTTTCGGCAACCAAAAGCTGATGCTTGGTTGCCAGCCTGGCAGCCACTTTTAAAAGATAGTGTTGAGCCCTGAGTAGCCTAAATTGCGATGCATTTTCGTTTTTGTGTCTTTATACGCATGCATCTGCGTTCATACAGTATGTGTATATTTGCTTACAGCTTGTTTATCTGCCCACCAGAACAGGGTGTGTTCTCATACTTATGGCCCCTCCAAGTCCAAGGCTGGCATGCAATAATGAAGACAGCACTTTCAATAACCTTGACAGACAGATTAAAAAGAGGATTCAATAGCTACTCTTCCCCATGAGCACTCCATCACAGAGGCCGCTATCCTTCAACAGCGCTCCTCTCTCCCTTTATCGTCAGCTCCTGTCAATCACTCGGTGGCTCGGCAAAATGGCCTCTGCTACTCCTGAGGAGCTGCTACTGTGTTCTCGCTTATCCTTTGGTTGTGGGTTAGGGAGGTACAGCAACAGCAGGAAGAGCCTTATCGTTGAACTGAAGGGTTGGCGGTGTGTTGCTCACCATGGTATCACCCCACTTACCACACACAGAGGGTTTGATGACGTTTCTATGAAGAGGTCTGCTCGCACAATCGCATGCGCGCACGTCGCGTCCTCCTCGTGTAACCGCGCTCTCGTCTGTCTCAGCAGACTGTCCTTCCCGCACGTGGGTGGCCTTGTCAATCCCCATTACTACCCGCATTTCTATGGTTTCTAAACAACCACAGCCTCCGCCCATCCGCCATCCCTTTCAGCCGCAGCGCTCCCGAGCTCGCAGGCTTAGATCCCCCTCTCCGAGTTTTCACCGCGCCTTTCACTCGCAGCCTTTGAAAGTTCACAGCCTGTCTTGGAGGCACAGAGAGGAAAATCAAACTGCTCAAGGCGGGCTCGGATCACAGGTGAAACCCTCAGAAAAAAAAAAGAGGAAAAAAAAAATCCTGATGTGAATTCAGGAGACACGTTGCCTGAAGACGGGGCACAAAGTTGAAAGAGTTTTTCTCAATGCCAGGCATCGTCTCCGAGGCTCACTTACTTATTTGTTATTTTTTTTGCCATTATCATTTCTGAGGAGACTGTCCTCCCCTGAAAAATGCCCCAATAGGTCGTATGTACATGCAGCAATTACGACCCATATTGACATTTTATTGTTAGGTGGCCCTCTAGTGGCCGTAGTAACTACGATGGGAGCAAAGCAGAAAGTCAACGTTGAATTATTTCAACTTTACGTAATGTAAAAAAGTAAGTGAAGTAATGTAACAAATGTACTGATTTTCACTACGACCTTTTGTTAAACCTAACCAAACTGTGACCGCTTCACAACGTTAACCACATGTTTACGTAAACAGTTATTTTAACTTCACGCAACAAACGGAAGTACGTCACATTCTATGTCACGCGTGTGGAATTAAGCCATGTATACGTAAGCACGGAAGTGAAGTCATGTAACAAATGTACTGATTTTAACCAAACTACAATCTTTTTCTAACCTTACCAAGTAATTTTATTGCCTAAACATCAGCCTAACCAAACTGCCACCACTAGGGGGCGCTAATTTCGTAAACACTCCTACAGGTCGTATTATAGAGTAGGAACAAATTACTTACGTAGTTGTATGATTTGGAGGGCTTGTTGTTTTCTAAGTGTTATCTCATCTTTGTCCAGCTTTTGGGTTACTTAAGGTGGAGGACTAAAACTGTGGGTGGCAATTATTAGCACGACTTAAGCCTAATAGGAATATGATGAGGGTGGAAAGTTGTCCAGAGGTTATTGTACACAGTCTATATCAACAATAGTGTAAGTGATATATCGGCTAATTAATGGTTCCAACTGCTTCCTAATTGCTGTGCCCCCTGACCTACTGTTACCTCCTAGGAGCTGGTCTCCGCCCCAAGGGCATTGGAGACGCCTGTGCTCCCCCACATACACACACACGCACACACACACACGCACGCACACGCACACATGCACAGCGAGCTACCCCTGTGATCCCTGAATGTCAGGCTAAGGGCATCCAGAGGCCAGCAGTCCTCTCAGCATAGCATACCAGGAGTTGGTAAAGACCATGAAAACACACAGTGGGCATTTCAGCCACTATAATCTTGGGGATTACAGGTCAAAACGATTCCAGACACAAGAAAAAACAGAGTTGAGACCCCCTTTGCTACAGAGAATGAATATGATGTGTGCTGCCACATACTTCATCCCCATCAGCGGTTATTACGCACCAAAGCTGTTATTCACGATTAAGTCAGACCTGAAAATAAATAACAAAATCTGTGCCCTTGGTGATGCACTTAGCTTCCTTTTTTTCAAAGCTGCAACAATCAATATTTCAATATTAACACTAGATCAAATGATTATGTGTAATATGAAAGGTGTTGCACGTAGTGACGATCTCACAGAACCAGTTCCCTTCAGCATTATGGAGGGTTTTAAAGTCTTTAGCTAAGATTTTATATATTTATCTCTTTTTTTTTTAATCTCTTTACTGTTTTGGTTCAGTCTCATCACTATCATCGACCTTGTTTCCATCCACAGTGATTTTCAGCAAAAAGGCTCTAATAAACTAAGCACAAAGCAAAACACAACAGAAGCTACAACTTTTTAAAACATTAAAAACGGATGTCCAGAGCAACGTTAGATTATTAGATTCCATTTTATCGACTGTGTGCTCAGTCCACAAGCTTGGTGCAATTAAGGATTTACAGCAAATTTGTTTAAAACTTTTAACTCAGGACAAGGTGTTTTCTTCAGTAACTGCGGCTGAGCCGGAACCGATACTCATAATACTTCGTAATACACGTGTTGCTGGTATGGCAGTGTTTACAAGCACATGGCTTCTGCATGTCACCGCTCCCAATATGAAGGACCGCCCTAAAGACTTTGGATTGGTTCTGCAATGCAGGTTGTTTTTTTTTAAACTCTCTAATTGTTTTAGTAACAAAAGATGGGAGAAGGTCCTCAGTCTCCAGTTGAGCAAAGCATCTAGAGACTGAGGACTGAGTCTATATGCCATTTTTACACCCCTGGTTTTGTATGGATTAATCAAATGATATATAATGTTTTAAGAAAGTAATTGGTGTTGCATTTGGAGAAAGCCAGGCTAGCTGTGTCCCCCAGTTTCCAGTCTTTGTGCTATGCTAAGCTACGCTAAGCTAACCGGCTGCTGGCTGCAGCTTCACATTTAGCATAGAAACATAAGAGTAGTATCGCCCTTCTCTTCTAACTCTTAAAGTGAATTTCCAACAAATGTTGAACTATTTCTTTAAGGAATACCTATTAATAATAAAGTTAATTTCTGTCATAGAGTCATAGGCCTAATTTATCAAAGCAATATGCAATCCATCTGAAATACAGCAAGACATTTAGTGCAATGTTTCAGATGTATTTAAAGTATGGAAAAAGAGGCTCTTGGTGTTGAAAATATAGATGTCTGTGTCTATTTTCAACCCCATTAGATATCACTGACTGATTATATCCTGCTGTTTATTAGAGCACTCATGGGATTCAATGCATTAAACCATCCCTTCAAAACTTAATCTATCGCTTAATTAAAGTTGTCCAATATGAAAACAGAACCAGCCTACTAAGAATTAACTTCAACCCTCCATTGTCCCTCATCTAAGCTGCAGACACTTGTGAACCGGCTAATGAAGACGTGTTCAGATACAGATTCAGGTCCATTTGCATGCAATTACAGCACATTGCTTAAACGCCAGAGCTGTCAGCATCCATGCGTCCACATATCCTGCATCTGCAGTTCTCCGGAGAATTACGAACGACCCCCCCCACCCCCCTTCCCTCCTCCCGTTTTCACCAAAGTCATTGCTCTGCCTCTGCAGTTTTGTGGCAAATGGCTGTAGTCCATTCAAACGTGTGAAATTGTAATCATAGCTGTCTCTGGATGGGTGTAATTAATGTGCTCTATCACAGAGATTTTGATGGCCAGTGTGGAGTATGTGGGGAGCCAAGCCAGCGAAGGACATCGGCTAAATGATGTGCTATTATATGGAGTGTTTGGTCATTTGTAATAGCATGCGGTGCGGAATGCATGATGAGCAAAGAGGAATGTCCTCCTGGCGCTATCATCATTGTGTTCATTAATTGCATTGTTGATGGTAGTTGGTAACGCAGCAGGTTGGATGTGATGAGTGTTTATGCGGCAGAAATAGCTCGCAAATTTGGTTTTGCTAGAAATTGAGAGACGTTTTTTTTTTTTTAAGAATGTCTGGTGGGAAATTTACCTGGCTTTCGAACAACTTTAGAATTTAGTTTGAACACTTTTTTTCCTCAACATCTCCCTGGGTGTCTGCTGCCCGCAGATTGATAGATTTTACAACACGGTCATTAGCTGAACACATATTAGAGGATGTTGTGTTTAACTGATGGTGTCGGTAAACAAGAGGCCAACTCAGAGATAAGAAACCGCGAGCGAGAGAGCCGGAGGAAGACTGATAGGACGCCATGCGTACAGCAGCGTGTCCCATCAGTCTGTGTGTCGGACCCATCTCCGCTCAGACAAATTAGGATTTGGGATGTGGGGTGTGCATCCCGAGACAGAATAAATACATCTTCTCTTTGTGATGGATTCATCACCCGTGGGTCTACACATGACGAACAAGCATTAGTGTCATGAGAGCTAAAGGAGGGATAGAGAGGGAAGGAGGGAGTGATGGAGGGTGTGTGTGTGTGTGTGTGTGTGTGTGTGTGTGTGTGTGTGTGTGTGGTGATATGCTACATATGCTACAATAGCTTCATATTTTGTCAGACTAAGTGCGCCAGCAATTCATGGGGTTACAAAGTGGTTCCTGATTGGAGAGGGTTGAAGTTGACTTTTAGTTATTGCAGCAGACCACTGCTCATGGGTGTTTTTTGACAAGAGTTTGGGACAATAACTGTTGACTTGTGTTATTTACGTTGATTATGTAACTTATGTAATTTCTAACATTCTTATTTTTAGGGCTGTCCTCGACTAAAGAAATTCTTTCTAATCGATTAGTTCATTTAATCGTCAGATTAGTTTCTCCTTGGACTGGGTGATTAATCAAATTTTATCTTCAATTACGATTTTGGCTTTAAACAATTACGAAAACAAGACAATTGAGATGAAATGATTAGTATATATTTATTATTTTTGTATTATTTATTTAAATTGACATTTATTTTTGTATTACTTTTTCCACAGTTGAAAAGTTTTTTTCTTTAAGTTAAATCATAATGTTTCCAAATTCAACGAATAATCATGTTAAATAATTGTGATCTCAATACTGACCAAAATCATTGTGATTATGATTTTTGCCGTAATCGAGCAACCCTCGTTTCTCCACAAAGAAACATGCAAAAGCACCACTTTAAATCTTGTGTTTACAAGAGATGTGCTCATAAGTTTCTTGGAAATAAGTCATTCAGCATGAAAAAGCATAAATCATGACTAATCAACTAAGAGGAGGCAGCCCTACTTATTTGAACCCAAACCACAATGTTTTTCCTAAACTTACCACCTAGTTTTATTGCCCAAACTTAAAGCAGCTACAGACAACTTGTCTGCTTTAAATTATCATTATGAAGTGAATGATTTCTTGGGAAAAAAACCCCAAAAATGCAGGAAGAAAAAAAAAAAAATATATATATATATTTTTATTTTTTCATTTTTATTTTTTATTTTTTTCATTTATTTTGATAAGTATAAACATTAAACAGTGGTTCATTGGCCATCATTCTTACTGTAACAGGCATGGCACTGAAATACTGCATACTGTCAATATTAAATAATAAATAAGACAAATGTCAGTAATGCTCCATCATCAGACTCCTGACCTGCAGCTCGTTTATACAGGGCAGACCATAGACTGTATAAAGAATGGACAAAACTTTTACTGTCTATGACATGAAGGGACATTGTAGCGGGGCTCAAGCAATTTGCCCATATGCTGTAATACGATATTCTCAACAAAGTACTGTCACACAAACACAGTGAAAAACACTCTGTAGCATTAGTTACTTTGTCACAGTGTGAATCTGCAGGAGGACGCTGTGGGGGGGGGGGGACTCGCCTTCTACTCTGTTTTTGTTTCGTTCCACTAATCGACACATTCTGGCGACGCTGTCGTAAATGAAATGTTTGACGTGTTTCCACAGACATACCCAACTTCAGTAGAGCAATGTCAGCGTACATTTAGACACAACTCGTCGATAGCGTTGTTGCTAACGCTAGCTACATGCTAACGGACAGATCGGCAGAAACAAACATCTCTGATATATTGTCCGTTTGATAATCCGAATAAAGAACGTGTGTGTGAATAGACAAGCTTCTTTCTCTTCTCTTATTTCCAAAGTGGTGGTGATCGCCCCCCCCCCTTAACATATCATGGTTTGCCGTACAATGCCAACATTTATTCTGGTAATTGGTCATTTATATATAGTTTACTTTTTTTGTTAAATGGTGGCCCAGGTGGCTTTGGGGTTAAAGCGTCAACCCTGAACCACGTCCCTGGTTCACATCTGGCAGTTACCTTTGTTGCGTGTCACTCCCCTTCTCTCTCTCCCCTAATTTCCTGTCATTTCTTCTACTATCTAATAAAGGCATACAAAGGCCTAAACAATCATTTAAATAATAATTTCCTAAAACACTGTAGTTTTTATCAGTCAAACCGGAGGAAATAGTGCATTTGTTGGGACTATTTTCAGTGGCAGATTAATCTGCGTTGGTGCTCCAGTGAGTATTTCTGGCAGCAGGACGGTGTATGTGGGATCGAGTCAAAATAAACTACAGTGTGTGTTCATGGTAATGAAGTCACCCAGTGCAACAGTGTGGCTCGTTGATGTGGTTTTATTGTTTTCGCACAACACTGGAGTTCTGTGGCGCAGAGGAATATGATATATCAGGCTTTGATACGCACACAATACTTGTTAGTAGGATGCATACGCTGCTGGTTTGGGGCTGCACATAGTTTATATTGAGACAGTTCTGTTTAGAAATGTTAAAGGAGCCATTGTGAATAAAGGAAACATCTGATTTCTTATATTATTAGCTATCATGTCAAGTGCATAATGAGTTATTTCATGTTTAATTCAGTTTTTAGGGGGGTGCCTTTAGTTACTGATTTCCTACATTTCCCAGAATGCATTTCAGAGAAGCTGGAGATGATTTTTTACTGCATTCAGCTGTGAGCAATAGGTGCAGGGGGCAATAGTGTTAGTTATAATGATTGCAGCAGCAGGGCAAGAGGTCCTCGAGTCCAGTAAAAGTGAGTGTCAGAACATGTCTCAAGGCTGTGTTGCACGCCGCATCACACGGGCCGCACTCCACGGAGACATTTTATCTCCGCCTCCTCTCTGATGTATTTCTCACTGTGTAATTTTTGAATGTTAGTGCAAAATGATGATAGAGGCCATTAGTCTTTGATTCTGAAGGACTGACACCCAAACCTGACATTTACTGTTGATGTTAAGATGAATGCAACATAAAATCCATCATGGCTGTGCTGGAAAAATCTCAAGGTCTGCTTTCGGTCGGGAAGAAAAATACAAATATGCAGCAGCCGTTCAAAAATACCTGGCATCTCTGCTGCTGCCTATTAATCCTTTCATTTCCTAATGATGAGTGCGGACCACACCAGTGTCACAATTAAAGCTATCAGCATATACCGTCCACCTCTGGCAGTGGTGGAAGATGTACTAATTTCAAGTACTAATACAACATGTCAAAATCCGAAAAATTAGAAGTAAAAGTCCTGCATTCACAATACAGTCAGTAAAAGTAGGAGGAGGATTTAAATTACTAGTTTTATTCTCAATTCTTAACATTTTGGCACTGGTGATTTTCCTTTGGGGCTGGCTAAAACCTCTTTGGAGGGCGCCAAAAAAAGTCTGATGGTGCCAAACTCTGATGCTTCACTGTGGTCGCAGTTTTGTGGATTCAAATAAAGTTTAGGCAACAAAACCAGGCGGTACGTTTCGGAAAAACATTGTGGTTTGGGTGAAAATAAGGATGTTTTATAATGTAAATTAACTTAGGTACATATAAGGTAAGTAATGAACATAAATAACCAAAGTCAATGGTTAAGTTAAAATAACTTGTTGCACACGGGACACAAACAGCGGTGTCCTGGGTCAAAATCCTGTGTTTGTTGGACCCATCCACTTCCCCACCCGCCTGCCCTTAATGGACTTTTTCGGTCTTTATACTACGTCTCCTCATTTCCAGAGCAGTTGCTCTGAGCGTCTAATATTCAGGCAGATGAGTTTACAATCGAAATCCCGAACGCCATTTCTTGAGACCAGCCTAGTGTTCTACATCGTTTAGCCTCCGTGTCGGTGCTCCTTTCTGCGTCTCCAAACTCTGCCGACCGCCATCTGCTGTAGGTAACACTGACTATGGATAAGTACCTCATACTTCAAAGAATCTGAACTCTCCCTTTAAGTAAAGGCAACTGAGATACCTGCACTGGATAGAGTTGTCAACACATGACAGGCATTAAATTTCTGACCACCCGAAGAGAAGAAACAAAGGCAGGAGTCGAACAAACTCTTTTCCTCAACAGTTTTCGCTCCTTCAGTAACAAGTGACACGTATGGCAAAGGCAATTAGGATACCTGATCTCAATTCTGCTAATAAAGACGGTCTGCAGAGGGTATTTAGACGTCAGTGGGATTAGCGAGATCTTTGTCATGTAGATCTCTGGAATGCCCCTGGCGTCTGAGATAAAATGAAGACGAATCCTTAGTAGAGGAAGAAGAATAAAACAGAGGGAAGGGAGTGGAGGACACAGAGCTCTCAGCTAATGACAGGGCTACTCTGCATCACTGCACTGACTAATGAGCACTCCAACAAGGGTGAGCTTAAAGACCAGTGCGTGTGCGTGTGTGTGTGTGTGTGTGTGGCCGGCGTGCATGCACATGTGTGGAAATGGTGCGGTATATATCGAGGAAACGTACAAAGGGAAATGAAGGAAAGAAAACAAAAGAAGGGAGGAGGGAGTGTATCTTCTCCAAGCTTGAGATCCACGGTGCGTGACAACGGAGGAAGCTCTTAATAATTCACATGATATTGATTTAGTTACCTTACTTCCGACTTCACTCCCACGCCCCGGGAGAGGGAGCCCACCTGTAGGTTCCTGCTTCCCCCCACCGATGCAGGACATACCCAAGACTCCCATAATGAACCGCAATCAGCTTGATGACCTTGTTCTTCAAACCTGCACCTGTTTTGATATCATCAAGTAAAATGTGCAAGAATAAGTGGATAACCATCATTAAGGTGATGATAATTATGTGTACCATGGTAGTAATCATTTAACATGTCACGTTATACTTATGAGAGTTAAAAAAAAAAAAGGTTTAATGATATCTTTGGGTGTGGAAATTGAGATTTAAATGCTATAATGACAAAGAAAACACAATCTGCAGAATAAATGTTGGCATTGATTGTACATTTCTGCAAAACACAGATATGTTACATTTGTTTCACATGTGGATATCAATGTGATCTCATGGTAAAGTGTATAAATAGCACCTTTTTCCTCCAAATCTTTATTCACAGTCAAATTATGGTGCTTTACTACAGTCTCAGTTTTGTGAATTCAAACTAAACTTTAGGCAGCAAAAGTGGTACATTTAGGAAAAACATTGTAATTTGTTTTAAAATAAGAAAGTTTGTTACGTTTAGGCAATAAAACTAGGTGGGTAAGTTTAGGAAAAAACATTGCGGTTTGGGTTAAAATAAGGACGTTTGTTACGCAAATTCTGTAAGTTGCATAATCAACATAAATAACAAAAATCAAAGGTTGTTGTCCCGACCCCTCTTTAAAAAAGATACCCGGTATTGTTGGTCTCGGGTCGGCTGCTGTCTGCTGCCGTCCACCGTCCCCGCCATCTCCTGATGAGAAACTCAGCTCATATAGTCTGAACTACGTCACTTTAGAAACATTGATATGATAGGTATAAAACGTACAAATGTAACCTGTGGTTTACAGAAACGTACAATGTCAACGTTTTATTCTGGTGACTGGAATACTGTCAAGTAAGACGTGCGAGAATAAGAGGGTCCCCATCATTACACTGATTATTATTATGTGTACCATGGCAGTAATCATTTAACATGTCACATTATACTTATCAGAGTTTAAGAAAAAAAAAAGGTTTAATGATATCTTTGAATGTGGAAGTTGAAATTTCAATCGTGTAATAATAGGAAAAAACATCGTCAAAATCTCAACGCTTCTGCTTAAATATTCCCCATCGGCTCTTCATCCTGTTTTATAATTCAAACGCAACCACAGTTGAATTAGTTGGCCTTTTCCTCCGTATGAAAACATCTCCCTCGCACCCGGCTACAGTTTAAGGAGGAATTAAAAAGGTATCATTTGACTCAAGTATTAACAGCTCCTTATTTCATCCACTCATTAACCGCACAGGAAGACATCAGACATCATGTTTTTTTTCCTACTTCTGTTGCTTACATGTAACAGAAATGAAGCAGACTTATTCCAGGTGATTTGTTTCCTGATATTTATCTCCACCTTGAGGGCATGCTGGGTAAGACCTCAGCTGTGGTGGAAAAAAAAACTTTTTTTTTTTTTTTACACACAAAAAGTGTCATCATTCCACGTAGTTAAATGCAGCGTTACAGGGGACTGTTAGTCAAAAAGCCACTCCAAAGTTGGAATTGACAATAGCAAAGATAACACTATAGATGTTGAATATGCTGCACAATGTAGGCTTTTAATGAGAGGAGAGTTAAACAAGCTGCATGTAAATACCACATTACTTCATGGAGAATTAAAGGACTATTATGTACATTTTGATCAGAGAGAAGATGCAGGTAAGAGCTAGTTGGCTATAAAGCACAGATTGTAGTGGCAGAAAATTATACATTTAATTTTTTTAACTAATAGATATCGCCATGAAACTTTTTTTTGTTACTTACATCAAGACAATTATTTTTTGTATTACACATTTTCTGAAATGCAAATGAGGCATTATCTAATGCTAACTCTTGGTGAATGTAGGAGAAATGTACAGACACAAATAGACAAAGTGTAGTAGAATAAACACCTAAATGTGTATTTTGGATGTTTTCTTTCCACTAGTCTGAAAACAGATATGTTATGGAAGCAGAATAGCCCACAATCTCAAAATTGACCAGTGCATGAAAAAAAGCAATGTAGAGCCTGTAGTGTCTCGCCATTCAGTTAATAGAATAATAATAGATCACTACAATAACTAGAACATTCTTTATTCACTTTGTTGATAAAGCAACAGTACAGCAAAAACAGAGATAAGCAACTATAGGATGGATTGATAATGATCATGATAAAACACACATGATACAAATTGATAATAATGGTTGAGATGTAATTTGTTC
>JAOVVB010160154.1:0-11639 GCA_028570985.1 Heterobranchus longifilis | reverse complement strand
GGTGCATTTTGTGTTCATTTGCATGCGCACTTGGTTAATGGTCCCTAACAGCAGCACGAATGATTGCTAAAGCAGCTTTAATTAGTGCGTCTCCTATCAAATATGGTCCTTAAGCTCTGAAGAGAAGCTCTAAGAGGCACTCTTATCTGTGTGCACATCTTACTCCTCCGCCGTGTGGAGTGTCTTTCTGGTTCACACTCACACACGGACGGCATGCTGCCGAGGAAGCCGCTGCTCTACTTTTACCTTTTCTCTGCTACTGGGTTATTAATAAAGGTAATCTGAGAGAAAGTACTTTATACACACTGTTATCGGCGTGTGCAAATCTATTGCGGTCCTGCCTTCCCTCGTTCAGGTGTTATTGAAGAGTTTCCACTGAGTTGTTTTGTTCAGAGGTGTTTTAAAAAAAAATTTTTTTTTTTTTTTGGACAAACACATCAAGAGCCATTCATATTTTTTCAGTGACATTTGAATAAATATAATTTAAAAAAATTATATTTTGGGGGCATAAGTTTGTTAGGGGGCATAAGTTTGTTAGGAAGTATGAAGACTGGACCTGGCATAATGAAAAAAAGGTCATGTGACCTGATGAGTCCAGATTGAGTCTATTCCAGACAGGAAGCGATGCTCCCATCATGCATGGGGTCCACTGTACAAGCCTCTGGAGGCAGTGTTATGATCTGGGGTTGCTTCAGTTATGTGGCAATAAAATTAAGTCAGCTGACCACCCGAATGTACATAATTTCACATCTATGGAGTTTTTCTTCTCTGATAGCACGGCCATATTCCAGGACCCAAATTGTGAAAAAGTGGTTCAACGATCATGAGGAATAATTTTTGCAAACACTGGCACTGTCAGACGAAATATTCGATTGTGGAACCTTTTTCTTTATCTTTTATTTATGGCAGGCAGTGAATCTAAATACTTTAAAAAATACTGTGAATACTAATTAATAATAATTAAGAGTTTTCTTAAGTACTCCTGGCTTTTTATAAGTTACAGCTTTTTGTAAAAATATCTGCTTTAACATCAAGGCATGCTTATTTAAAAGAAGTTTGTAGCAAACACTGATGATTACATTAAAAATAACTTTTGATTGATCACTTTTGGTAAATGATTTTTAAATAAATACTAAAAATTCTTAAACAGAGTGTGGTATGGGTGTTTTTTTTATTTGTGCTTCTAATATCTTTTACAAAATACAGGACGAATTGATCCACGCATTACAGTCGGGTAAGAAAAAGTGATCCACTGACCAAAATTTTTACAGTTTGGTCCACGGTTTTCCTCATTTCTTCTGCACTAAAGGTTAATGTAGTTAATACAGAAGAGGAACTTCCGCGTCTCAAACAGATTTGATAATTGTGGTTTCTGACGCAGGATGTTGCAGAGCTAAAAACATTTTGTCAGTCCATCATGAAGCCAACTCAATTCCTGGCTCAGTACAGAGTTTGCTGTCAGTCAAATCCTTAATTGAGAAATGTTCGTTCTGTACTAAACGGTGACCTTGGAGGCAAGTGTGTATGCGTGAATGACGCAAAGCTGGAAGTCACTTCGTTAACTATGTTCTTTAGGAAAAAGGAAGTTCTTGCAGGATATTTGGTAAGGCGCTTACAAAAAGCACTTACGTTGCAAAGTTTGTGTAGTAAGAAAGTCTGTGAAGCCATAAAAAAAATCTGCCATGTCACGTGAACATCTACCTAATCCTAACTCTCATAACACTTTTCTAAACATTATTCTACAGTAGCAGTCAAAGGTTTTATTTTCGGCCAGCACTGAGACCCTGTTGCCTTCCACCTCCAGGGTCCGGGTTCAATTCCTACCTTAAGGTCTGTATGCATGACGTTTGCATGTCCTCGCTGTACTCAGTGGGTTTACTCTGAGTGCTCTGGTTTCCTCCCACAGTCCGAAGACAAGCAGATTAGGCATGTATTTGGACCCAGGTTTTCCTATCAACTAATAATCACCAAGCTAGAAAATACAGCCTTTGAATTTGCGTGTAAACAGTAGCATTTTCTTATGTTCAAAAATTTCGGGTTGCTCAGATTTCACATGAAATAGTCACAGAATCTCGTCTTTTGATTTCTTTACCAATTATTTTAAAATATTACTTGAAAATGCATTAAAATGAAGAGGGTGATGATGTAGTGGAACAAACGGAGTAGGACAAAGGACAACTAAAATATATTGCAAAATTTAACTGCATGTGATTCACAAGCATGACTGTAAAGAATAAGTCACTAAAATGCCAAGCTAGGTAGTTGAGTCAGCTCATTTAATCTTCACGTAGAATCGTTGTGAAATATGCCCGATTTCTAAAACATGCATGGATATTTTCTTTCTGATGTAACTGACTATTTTAAAACATGGAGGTCCATGTCAAATGGTTATTAAGTACAACCCTTGCATAATTCGACACTGACATTAGACACTGAATGACTGCTTGTTATCTCTGGAGAGCGAATCCACTCCGTCTATAGCAACGGCCATCTGGTATAATTTCCCACAAAATCATTATGTGCTTTATTTGGCACATATTGACTGACATGTATAACGTGTAACCATGGTGGATGAGGGGACTCAAACATTCACTGATATGTGGTGTGCATTTTAAATTGTGTGTCACAGAGCCACTGGAGTGGGTAAACTAGGACTTACAGAGGACGTACATACAATTTATGACAAAAACTGATAAAGGAAGGATTCAGGCAATATGAAAATGTACACACGGTTCCATGTAAACTCCAATAATCAATGATGTTTGGATTATTTTGTACACTGCCACTACAAGACCACTGCATCTAACGAGTCAGGGATGCATACAGTATTAGCATCTTTAAAACAAATGGGATCAAAATCAAATTTCATATTAAAATGGGCCAAATTGGCTCGAAATGCTGCTTGAGACCACAAGTTCAAATAATAGTTGCAAGCAACGATGTGCGGGCCCAAGCACCTGCGTCATCACCATCCGGGTGCAGCACGCAACCTGTGTGCTTTTTTGAGCTCCAAAAAGCCCGGGATGCCGGGAAAAACATCACATTATGATGTCATTCATTGTGATAGCACTCAACGTGAGGTCACTCAGGAAGTTATTAGCCAATGTTCAGCACACGTTTAAGGTGCTGTAAAAGAAGCGTCACACCTACAGTATAATGTCAATATGACATCAATGTGATGTCCCTCATATTGGAATTGTTAACGTTACCATCATGACATATTATTTTAGATAACACTATAATTATATACAAATAATAAAGTTAACCTCTTTTTTTGCCATAAGGTTAAGACCTCGTCATACCTGAACATTTGAGATATCAAAAATCCCATTGCAATTGTGCATTCTCAATGTTTTGAGATCATATTGGCATAGTTTGGTGGTGGCCATATAAATCTCCCTGGGAGGAGTTTATTAAATTCCATTGGGTGTATTTTTGCAAACAACCCAAAATAACTGACCTTTAGTTGAGTAGAGTAATCTAAATGTGTCCCGGGTTTTACATGCATACGTGCAAGTGTGTTTGAGCTATGCAGCAGAATCTCCTGTGAAGGACCCAGCTGCTCAGGTATCATAATCTGAGTATTCTGCTTCCCCAAAACACACAAACATTTACAGATCAACTTATTAGAGACAGAAAGTTTTATATATATATATATATATATATATATATATATATATATATATATATACACACACACACACACACACACAGTGTGGTATATTTGTATATATAGCTAAGGATTGTGCCGTATAGAGTGACATACTGTATCCTTTTTAGCACGAAATAAGGAATATTATAGTATTCCTTATTATTCATGTTATATATTATAAAATTCCTTATTATATGTTTATTAAGCAAAACATTTTAAAAATGGGTCACACGGGCAAAGAAATAGCACAAACACACATGATCACATGTTTTTATGGTTGTTTTTGGTTGTTTCTATGAACAAAAAATCAATAATAATGTGCTCAATTTGAGAGTTCTACATTTTTGCAAGGTCATTTCCATATTCCAGTAGTATGCAAAAACCCAAATGCACAGTTTGATGTCTGAATCCTCCCCGGTAACACACATCGGCAAGACTTCCACGTCAACACATATATAGATTTTTAATGGTCTTTGCCCCATGTTGTGTTGCCGGTAAACTGATATAAGTATGCAGTCATATCAAAGATAGACTATACAAACCCTCGAGACATACGAACCCATACATGAGCAAAACATTTGAACTGTGCAAAGATGCAAAGAAGCTTGTCATTTTGAACATAGCCGAAAATAATAACCGCAGGAACAGACAGGACTAGTCTGAATTCCTTTGGGGACAGGCAGGAATTGATAGTTGGCACACACCTCTGCTTGAGGGCATTGTGGTTCTTCTGGAAAAAAAAAATGCAAGAGGAGATTTTTAATAACTTTATGATCAAATCGCCGGCAACTCCTTTAGCGTTTCATTTACCATATGTTTGCCAGGTCTTCATAAAAACCAAAGACTGCAGGGATATCTGTTATTTTGTCATATACAAGGAACTTAATACAGGTATAAATAATAAATCACCTGAGTAATACTGAAACAATGAAGGGTTTTGTAATTGTTGTACTAATTCTTCTTTTAGGCCAGGCTAAACAGGAAGATGGCTTGGAGACACTTTGTGCCCACATCAGGTTCACTTAACAAGGCTATTGGTCAGTATTGTCTTATGTTGTTATACACTACAGTAGGAGCTGAACTCCCTGGTATAAAGTGCTAAACTGCATTCTACAGACAACTGGTGCACCAGCTCAGCATGTCCTATTATCTCACCCATCATTTTTTCATTTACTCCTCAAAAAACAAAAGATTTTTTTAGAAAAAAGAAAGTTGTTTTTAGCTTGTCAAAGTTTTAAAGCGCTAGTAAGGTTGTATATAAATGTTCCGCTCTGTGAGCAGTTGTAGTTCATAAAAAAATACAGTTTTGTTCAGACACCTGATACAGGCAGGACAGTTGGCAGCACTGAACTCCCAGATATCATTGTTCATTGAGAACTGGCTATCTTTAAAATGCGTTCTGATCTTGCCAAGATCGCTTTCTTCGAACCAGTTCTCCATAGAATCCCACTGTTTTCGGATGCAATTATCTGACATGTGTGTGATGTGGCCTGTCTAGCTGACCTGGATTTTTCAGAATGATGGTGATGATGCTCATAAAGCCTGCCTGCTGAAGGACTTCAGCATCAGGAATTTTATCATTCCATCTGATGCGAAAGAGGTTACAGACAAATCTGATATGAAAATGGTTTTAAAACTGTTTTGTGTGTCTCCTGTAGGCAGTCCAAGTATCTAATGCATACAAACGGGTGTTGAGGACCACCAAATTCAGTCCTTTAGTGACCAGAATAATTCCTCTTGTCTGTGAGCCTCCCAAAAGCACCACTTGCCTTGAAGAGAATGTTGTGTTTCCATGTTGAAATCTTGTGCAAAAGTGCAATGAGTGTGAAAAAGTGCTATTCAGATATTCTACAGATTTCAGTTTCTGTCCTGTCCCAGTTTTATAAAGTTCATGGTATGGGGTGACAGAGTTAGGTTGGGCCAACACTTCAGACTTCTTTATGTTAATCGTCAATCCAAAGTTTTCACAGGCTGAAAAGGATTTCTCCATGACCTATGAAAATTTGTTACCGCCTGCAGTCACCTAGAACTGAAGAGTATACCTGATGACTGCGCATCTCTAAAGACATCGGTCAGCATTTCTCTAAACAGAGTCATGGCAAGGACACAGCCTGGTTTCTCAAATCCCAAAGAAAAGTGAAGTTCTACAGTAGCACTAAATACCACAGTTATTTTTAAAGCGTGACACGGAGATGGCACTCGTTATGACACTTTTGATTTTAGTCATAAGGTTCAGGAACTGCGTCAAGAATTTTAGACAGTCAGCACTTTGGCTTACCACAAAAAGATGGTCTTCTGCTTGTTATGGTTCCAATAATATCTGTGGTTGCCATTTAAACGCTGTGCAAAAGAGCCGAGTCCTGTTTTTAGTTATATTATTAATACGTCTTTGCAGGCACACACACAGCACGTACAGTACCAAAAGGTATGGAAAGATGCTATATGTTCTTAATAAAAAATGCCAATGCTAATAAAAAAAATTGAGAGACTGGTAAGTTCGAAAATTCTATAATACCCGCGCAGTTTGCTTATAGAAGCTACACAGAAGAGTAGAGGATGCCACAGTTCTCTTTGGTTTTCTCTACAAAACCAAAAATTGCACAGGGCACCCACTTACCTTTCAGCCTCAATCATACCCCACACTGCATCAAGTTCCCTCCAGCACAGCTCAAATGGTCCCACCATTCCTCAGAGACCGAGGAAGACCTGCATGTAGACTGGTTTCTGTTCTGAGTCCAGAAATATGAGCACATCACTCCATTCCTCCAAACACTTTTCACTGGTGTCTACTTACCCACCAGTGAATTCATGAAAACACCCCACAGTACAGTACCCTCACTCCTCACTCCTCAATCTACAACAGGACACCTGCACTTCACAAATACCTCCTGTCTCTGCCCTCCAAGACAAAACTGCGCACAATGGGGGATCGAGCCTTCTCAGCAGCTGCTCCATAGATCTGGAATGCTTTTTTTAGGGGTAAAGTGCTCGCCCTATTATCCGGAGATCGCAAGTTTGATTCCCGGGTGATGCTGTAACTCGCAGCTGGAGGCCTAGAGAGAGCTGATTGGCTGAGCTCTCTCAGAGGGGAGGGATGAGAGGTACTTAGTGCTCCCATATTAATCACGGCTCTGCAGCCAACCAGGGGCGAGCTCATGCAAGCGGAAGGAGCGAATAGCGCTGTCCTCCAAGTATGTAATGCTGCTCCCAAAGGTGCGTGCGCGAGTAGTTTAAAAAGCTGCGGTCGGCTGGCGTCACGTGGTTTGGAAGAATCATGTGATAGTCTTCAGCCCTCCCGATTGAGTGGTAGTAGTAGCGTAATGTGGGAGCCCCCCTAGTGACGGGGAGGAATTGGGAGAAAATCAGGGGGGAAAAAGCAGTTAAAGACTTTTTTTCTTCAGGAAAGCATATTAATGGGGGTACATTATTCTTTTATTCTTACTTTTAATTTGTATCATGTAGCACTTGCCCACAAATGTTAAGTGCTTTATAAATAGGAGTATTATTATTATTACCTCAGCAGTGTGCAGGTTGAATGCCTGGATATTTGTAGCCGGCGCTGGCTCTGTCCCTGTAATATCTTGCTTATGGCAGCCAAAGAAATTATGAAGGTCTTCTGCAAGTGCAGCACTATTGTTGGTGAATAAATTGTTGTTATTGTTGATCTTCGTGATGTGTCGTATCCCTTGCCGTGCACGTCTTTGCTGTCAAAGTGGCCCTCAATCCTCCTCTTAAATCCAGTTTTGGTGTCTCTGATGCCTCTCTTCAGTTCCAGCCTGGCAAACTTGTTGTGCCTCACTGGACCTGAAGGCTATTTTGCGGGCCTTAGGCAGATGTCGGACCTTCCTAGTCACTAATGGATTGTTGTTAGGAAAGATACTCTTATAGGCTCTTATATAGAACACAGGATGTATAGGTGTTAATGTCTATGTCCTTGAATATGGACCAGTCAGTGCGATCAAAACAATCCTGAAGCTGTTAAGATGCCACACTCAAATCTCTCGAACAACTAGTTTCCCTGAGTTGATGAGTGGTCTTCATGCATACAAAAAAAAAAAGAGTGATATGGTCCGACTGACCCAGACGGGGGAGAGGTACTGCTTTGTTGCAATGCTTGATATTACCATGCTTGATATTGATAGCCGGGTAGCCTTGTTCAGGACTGTCGGATGTACTCACTTCTCCCTGATCACCAGGGCGTAGCAGTGCTTTATATTCCTCTGCATGGTCATGGTAAGTTCCAACTCGTCCATTTTGTTGGGAAGTGAATGTATGAAGACCACGCATTTTGTGTGACTCGGTAGCGGAGGTCTGTGTGGGTCCCTGCTGGCCCGCTCTACAGCCCCGCTTCTGCTTTTGGTCTCTGTGGCGTCACGGTCAGGATGTTATGATGGTAAAAAACATGTTTTGTTTGCTGCGACCCATTGCTTATCAGTTAATGCCGACTGTATTTTATGCCTTCTCTTTTCTCTCTCTCCTTGTCTCTCTTTCTCTCTGTCGAGCTACACATGCGGCTCCTGAGCACCCAGTGATCCAGACTCCCTCTGACCCCCTCTGCCCTCCACTCAATAGTTAAGGACTGGAATTTCCTACAGTTTTGTATCTGAGTCTCCAATACCAAAACTGGACTCCATATTAACTTAAAAACAAAACAAAAAAATTGAATTGAATTGTGTAGGCACTGACTATCGTGGCTTTCTTCATGACCCATGGGAGTTGCATTGTCATCAGGAAGTCGTTTAAGGCCCTTAGGAATGCAGACAAGCTTTGCCACTCTGGCTTTGTAACGCTCATTGTCCCTTCGTCCACTCCAAAAGGAGGCTTAACCTCCCCCAGTCTTGGTCAGGTGACCATTGTCAGCGAGTGTGTCTCACTGACAGGTGCTAGGTCGACATTCTACCAAGTGAGCTGTTTTAGATAGATTTTAGAATGAGAGACTAAAGAAATAAATTCATTCTTTGAAGTTCACTTCTTTAGGGTGGAACTGAAGATATGAGACTAATGTATCAAACAAGAAATACATGCTTTATAGACTTTAGTTTAGCATCATCAAAACTACAGGTCTAAATCATCAATTATGGGAATTAAGAATACAACTTCTTTAACTTTCCTTTTAAAAAAAAAAAAAAAAAAAAGAGTCGCAGCCTGAATAAAAAAATAGACTTTGTCCCTTTATTTCCTAAAAATGTCCACATGAAAATGCAAAAAGAATTTGAAGACAGTCACATGACCCACAGGCCAGTAGGTGGCAATAGTATGTCATAAACGACTAGGTCAAGCGCCTTAATATGCAGAAATCCATCTATCTTTGACTGGAACTTGTTCAAATAGCAGAATGTATATTCAAGCTTTATAAAATCCCAGTGGGATTTTAAAATCGCATTGATTTTCACATTTGTTTAAATAATAAAGTATTTTATAAACCCAGCAAATCCTGCATTACGGACAATCTGGAAATACCAAACTGCCTATACACCAAGTGTTTCTTTGAACTCTGGAGTTCAAAGGTTTTTTTCACGGATTATATGTTTTTTTCGTTAATAGGTGATAGAGAATATATGACCCTTGTCCCTGAAATCTAACAACACCTAGGAAGTCAAGCCCTCATTGAAAATACTTCTTCAGGGTAAAAGGCATTATTATTTTATTTATTTATTATTTTTACATAGAAGGACTCACATTTATGTGTCTTTGTTCAGGATTTGTCCTGGAGCTCTGCTTCATTCACAACCCTCAATAGTAGTTAATTCTGTTCCAGTATCAATGGGACGTCTGGCTGAATCAGATCACCACTGTTACAGCCACTCATGGATTTTGTTGAATGGGAGTTTCAGAGGTGGAGTTTCCCTTTGATGTTTTGACATCTACAACATATCTTGTGTTCTGTCCTTGCAATCTTAGAAATTTTGGGACTTTCGATTAGTTGTGGGCCATCATCCAATCAGCGATTACTCTTTTCTGCGTCTCCACTGGACCCCAAATTGAAGACTGCAATTTGGAATCATCTCAACCTTTTAACGCTTTCCACCAGTCCTGGATCTCGGATCCCTGTGCATTTTTTTTTCTGACATGCTATTTCAGACTTTGTGAACCATCTCTGGCTCCTAAAGTTGAACCTGCTGCGATGGACTGCCAAGCCATTCCAATGTGGATCCCTGTGTTATGCCCAGTAGCTAGTTTAAAATGCAGTGTATTCACCTAGAGATGCTTCTTTGGTATGTTTCTTTTTTTATTTTTTTTTACACACGACACCACTTTCCCCTCCCTGTGTCACAATAAACCTTTTTTTAAAGATTGATAATGTTTAGTGCAAAACACATTAGTGTGATTTTTAGACGGAACGAAGGAGAGCAGAGGGAAGGATAAATGTCAGCTAAAGATCAAAGCATTTCCACAGCATGTCTAGACAAGCGCTACAACGTCTTGAGTGTACACCTTTTTCTTATAAGTTTGCTCCGTTCAGGGTCCTCGTGCGAAAATCTGACTCATCAGTTGAACTGCAAATCTGGTGACACTATGAAAAGTGTGGAGCAAAATATGGAAAATTTTACACTGTGTGTGCTAGATAGTGTAGAACAGTTAATACTTTATTAAGGCTGATTAGAGCCCATGCTGTCGGCATGGAAAATCATTATTGTGTGTTGTTTAAGGGTGGGACTTGTACAACATCCTGCTATTGAGAAGGGAGTATTCACACTGCGACCAACTAATCATGAACTACTCGTTATGTGGCCAAGATAAAAAACCTTGAAGGAAACAGGACTTGTTTAATGACACCATTGTGTCTCTATGAGACCTGCACTTTCTCACTATTCTTTCAGATTTGACTTTGATGCTTATTACAGGTTATTTTTTTAAAAGAATGCTATATTGCATAAATATGTACAATCATAAAAATTAATTACGTTTAACATTTTGTTATTTTGTGCTTTAAGTTCAAAATCTCAGCTCGATTGTTTTAGACTGGTGCTGGTGGGAAAGTGGAGGCGTTTCTTCCCAGCTGGGTCCACTGAAACTGTCCCCTGACTCCCATAAAGAGCATGTGCAAGTAACTGAATTAGTCTGGCTGTCCCGAATATTTTTATTTTTTTTGCCTTCAAATCAAGTCAGCGAATATCCAGAACTTCGGTAACACCAATGTGTCCACCCAAATGTGTGTATTTTCCAAATACACACATTGCCTACTTTTTTAACAGCCGAACACAGCCACACATATTCCGTTGGCATGAAACTGGCAAATTGTAATAGCCAAATAAAATAAGGTCAGGAGGCAAATCTGCACAGTTAGCACAGCAGCACACATATTTCAATAAGTAATTAGCTGAAATACGTAAAAACGAATGGCCCTATAGAGAATGAAACAAGCTGTAATGACTAAAACCAGGTAAGTACTGTAGGACAGTTGGCACAGTTATAATAGCATCAAAACCAACTATAATAAATACAGTTTGTGCAGTTATAACAGCAGTGCATACATTTCCAAAAAAAATGTTAAAAATCCAATAAAAAACACTAATAACACTGCAAGTTCACTAAGCCTTAAGTTCTTCTCCACTCTTCATGTGTGCAAGGAATTTGCCAATGGCCTTTAGATTCAGTCATGTGAGCAGAGCTGGGCTTGTTTACATTTGCCTCCATGTTGATTCAAGGAAATGGAGAGTCCCAGGTAGGTCTCAGTAATAAAATCTGCTGCAGGCGGTGCTGCTAAACGATGATTAGGTTTCACAGGCATAGGTGTTGTCAGGATCACAACGGTATCACAGTGTTATACAGGTGCTTTGTTGGCCTGCTATCCTATCCACACCATTTTCATTTTTCCGTCCACAGATCCGCTTCCTGTTCCAAGGATTCCATCATGTACTTCGTACCCCACAAGAATGGCAATGTAGTTGGCAAAGCCAAGATCCACAAGCTGTTGAGGGGCCGTCCATATGATTCCAAATGCATGGTCTTCTTCATAACAAAATCTATTAACACAATGAACAGA
>JAOVVB010160143.1:0-11639 GCA_028570985.1 Heterobranchus longifilis | reverse complement strand
GATTTCCTCAGTCTGTCAGTGGAGCAGGACAGTGACAGCAGCCTGTCGCTGAAGCTGCTCCTCTGCCTGGAGATGATCTGTCTACATGATAAAGGAACAAGCAAACCTCTAGCTGTGAACTTTTCCATGTTAATGTGTTAATTAGCATCTTTGTCAACCATTTACTAATATTAATTATTACCTTAATTAACATGTAAACTCTTGATAAATGTAAACAAGAGACATTTGTTAACAGTTACTGTTAATTAATGTTTATCACTGCATTAATTAATGTTAATAGCATATTTATAAACTATTGAATAATGTATAATAACATTAACAACATTCGTTAACTATGACTAGACATGTTAGTTAACTGCTAATTAACTAGTTAGTTAAGACTTATGTGCCCTTATTGTAAAGTGTTACAGATACAGTATTTTACACTGAAGTAACATTTGAGGAGGAGTATGGATAAAGATCCTGAAAGTTTACTTGTGATCTGACAATACAATCAACAAATAAATTGATCAGCAAGAACAAAGGAGAGCCCAAAGATTAGTTGTGAGCATGAGTGCACAGAATGGCTTTGGTATTAACGGATGATGCAACATGAAGAATAGCACTGTGGATTACAATCAAATCAAAGAGTCAATATTAGAATAACAGTGCTACCAGAGGTAATGTTTGTTTTTTGCTGCTTTCAAAGTATTCTAATATTTTCTCATTTGTTCTGTATGGCAAATATCTTAATATGTCATGTAGAACTATGATAATATTGAATATTGTTTTTACTGTATATTATTATTTCAACCATTTTTCATTTATATTGCTTTTCTCCATTATTTTTTATTGCTATGTTGTGCTGCTTGTACACAGTTTTCCTGCTTCACTGTTGTTTCCACTCACAAGAGTCACAACATATCAAAAAAGAAGAAAAAACATTACTGCTACTGCAAATTTGGTCTATTTATCTACTAGATGTTTTTAAATATTGTGAAATTCTGGAGAGTTTATATCTCTCCAAGACATTAACCTCTTCAAATGGAACAAAGTGGAAGCAGAACATCTGTCTTCAGCCTGCAGACATACAACATGTGACCAAACAGACACTGCTGGACTATTAAAGGGATAGTCAGGATTTTTGTGGGGTTGTATGAGGTACTTATCCCGAGTCAGTGTATTACTGACAGTAGATGGTGGTTGACATGCACCCAGTTTGTTGAAGCAGACAGGAGGACAGCTAAACAATGCACTGCTGTTAGTTTCAGTATGCTATATTCACTATGTTTTCACCACTTTACCTTGCTGTAAAACAGATGGGAAACTGAAGCTATTATCTATGCTCTCGTCAAAGCCACCAGACTCCTTTTGACAAAAAAAAACATAATTTTACCTCGCAGAACACAGGAGTTGCTTGTCTACCGCTGCCTCAATTGGTTAGTTTGTTTGTTATTGTGTGACTTTGGTGTTTTAGAAGAATTAATTCGGATTGACCAAAGTTACACAATTACACAAATTAACTGATCGAGGCAGCGGTAGACAAGCAACCAGCACAGATGTATACAACAGCTCCAGTTCCCCGTCGTAAAGGGCTGTCTGCCGGCAAGGTAAAGCAGAGAAAATATTCTAAATACAGCTTACACTTAAACTGATACTGATTTCTTTTTAGGTGGCTAAAAGTCTAAAATAGCTGCTGCCCCTGTCCACAGCAGTACATTGCTTAGCTTCCGTGTCAGGACTCCTTTCTGCAAAGATTTTCTATATTTCTAAAGATAGTGCACTATAGGCTCCACATTTGCACAATTTATTTATATTTTATTTAGCCAACATTAGATATTTACACAGCTAACAGCCATATTTAGCATCACAATAATTAGTTATCTGTGGCGAACGCAGACGTTAGTTGACGTTATCTCAGCTGTGTTGCCAGATCTTGCAAGATTTCGTTGTTGAGACAGAAAAAGGTCTCGAACAAAGTTAATTTTCTCCTGATCTGTCCGTCTGAAAAATGGGTCCAATATTTACTTTGGTGACTATGGGGCGAAAGGATCGATCATAATCTGTGTTCACTTCTCTCATTGGAATCAATAACTCAGAACGGCTGCTAGTCTCCTAAAGAGGCGGGGCTGTAATTAACCACACGTGACACAGATACAGGAAATGACTGAGTTGAACCGTCTCAGTTCTAAACCGTCTCTGGTAATACACTGATGAAGAAGTACCTCATACAACCACACTTCAAAATATCTGAACTGTCTCTTTAAGGCTCACAAGTAGAACCAGACCGATATACCGGTCGACCAATATTATCAGACGATATTAGCCTGTCACAGACATATCGGTATTTATTGTTATCTGTTATCTGCCAATATGAAAACTTTTTATACAGAACATATAATGCAGAAAACAATGCTTGAGTTGATTTAGAAATTGTGTCATTACTTAGTTATTCATTTAAATGGTCAGCAATTAACTGACATACAGTACTATTAAGTTTTAATTTCTAGTATAACTTATTTTTTATTTTCTCAGTGTTAATGTTTTACAATGTAATACATTGTATGTAGGCCTATAATGTATACTAATGTTAAATCTTTATTAAAGTTGTTTGTTTAAAAAAGCAGTCTTCTGAGTCATATTGGGGCTAAATTGGTGCACAATCACATAGATTTCATTCCAGCTCAAAAATTCACTTTATCAGCCGCGATATCGGTAACTGATTAATTTTTCCCATCAAAAATCTGTATTGGCCTCAAGTGACAAAGTGACAAAGGTTGGGAACCAGTGGTCTAAACTGCAAATATAAGTGCATAAGAAAAGTTTAGTAATGGATCCGTCCTGTGTTTATGTGTTACAGGACCTTGTTGTTAGCTTTGTCTTTTTTTGTACGCAATTAAACATGTGACAGTTGAAACAGACGGGAAGCAAGGGAAGAAAGAGGTGCATGACCAGGATATTCAGAGTAGGGATGCACCGATCTGACTTTTTCAGTTCTGATACTGATACCAGGTATTGATCCGATACTTAACGAGCGGCTCCGGTACCCAGGGCAACACACGGTGTGTTTAGGAAAAATCACTTTTTCATAATTGTGAAGATGAAGATAGGAATTTTTAAAAACACGGGATCTTCAGCATTCAGTATGTTTGAAATAACTGTCCAAAGTCAGACATATGTGGTAAATATAAGAGCAAGTTTCTGTCTTTCTAATGACACCTGAACGCCTCTCGCATCCACAACACATCCGGCACGATTTGTGGTGAAACCAACCAACCAATAAATTTATGTTGTTGTCAGAATATTTCACCAAGACTTCTGTTATTTTCACCTGAAACGGCAGATTTAGTTACTTACATGTCTCAGAAGAAATATCTGTGCACGGCAGCCATGTTTGTTTATCTCCCAGCCGTGTGCTCTGCCACCGGCGCACATAGAAGTGAATTGAATAGATCGGACCCATTCTCACCGATACCCGATCCAGCTATTTGAGTCAGTATCGGCCTGATATTCGATATCAGTATCGGATCGGTGCATCCCTGGTCTATTTGAGTCCAGCCTTCACTGCATGTAGAGGTCACTCTGCCTTTTAGGAGACAGATTTGTATTTCTCTTTTAAGAGCTACCTTTTTTCAACCTGAACCCAGTTTTATCCACCTTTTCCATCATTCTAATCGATTCTGGCCAAAATCTCATAACTTGCTTCAGTGAGGACATGTTGCCTGGCTGAGTGCAGCTCTCCATTACATTCCTTAAGGGGCCAGAGGACACTAAAACCCGAATCCTCCAAAGTATATTGATCGCTCAGCCTGTAATTAGACACATTGGTCAAAATATGAGTGAACATGGTCTGCTCATGCGTTTTAGCGGTCTTTATGCCGCTTCTACTTTTGCTCTGGAACTTTTGTTGGCTGGTTGTGTTGTTGCTGCCACATGTCTCAAATGCATCTAGATACAGCATGTGTCAATATATTGAAAAGGTTGTTGAAAAGACAGGAGTCAAAAAGTCAGTAATGCCAAAGAAGCTTTGTAGTTAGGCATATAAAATGAGATTTTTGCGATGAAAAATAAGAATAGTGTTCAGGTTAACTCTGCTTTCAGAGAAAATCACGTCACCAAACAGAAATTGACAGAAATTGACAGTAAGACTTCCATTTGTGCAGAAAGAGGAAATCGGCAGGATCTCAATGAGGGAAGACGGGACACTCCTCTGTTTCACCGCCAACATTAAGTTTGATAAAACAGACACGTACAAATATTCCCTGTGAAGGAGTTATTTCCCTTGAGTGGCTCGCTGGGTGTAAATGACTTTTTACTCTGTCAAGGTTAAAGATTTTATTCCCATTGCAGGGTTCAACATTGTTTTTTTTCTACTTGTCTGAAGTAAATTTTTTACTTGCTCCCTCATACAAATTGTGTTATCTGTAAGTGGTTATCAAATAACAACAACGACTAAAGGTAATTGTCAACTCTCAACAGAGATGAGAAGGAAGCGAGATGACTCAAAAACTGAGTTTAAAAAAGTTTTTCTTTTCTTTAAACTGAGTTTAAAGTTGCAAATTAGGTCTGTCCAGTGCTAGGTGGATCACTAGGTGACGTAGCTCTAAAATAAAACAAGATTCAGCTGTGGCATTGCATATTTCTTGCATAAAATGTTTTCAGAAATAGATTTTGATGGATTGTTTAGACGGAATAACAGTAAGTTTAGGAGCGGGTCGCCATGTTGTTTCCTGTTTGAGAACAGGGAGCAGCGCATTATCCAATCAGGTGAGAGAACACCCACAGCCAATCAGTAAACAGTCCAGTGACTCCTGTGACATGTTGACTTGTGTTACAAAGAATTATTTCCCACCTGAAACACACGAGCCGCTGCTCAGTGTATTTTCGACATCAGTGTCTTTTTACTACTTTATCTTATTATTTTCCAGCTTAAATGATCATGTAATGTTGGTAAAGAGAGCCCAAAGTTTCCCTCACTTCCTGTCTGAATGCAGTGCAGGGGATAATAAAAAAGAAAGAGAAGAAAGGAGGGGAGGATATTGTTTTAAATTTGTCCCCAGGTTCAACACGTACCGGAGGCATGAATTAATCAAGTCCAGACATGTCGAGATTGGAGACCCGAACGGGGGGAGAAGATAGGATGAGTCAATTAATGTCTAATAGTGATGTGGACGGATAACATTGTTTCCCCTAACCAGAACAACGACAAGTATATTGATGAAAAAAAAAAGGACCATAAGCTGAATTTTAAGACGAAGAGGGACAGAGGGGATTGAAATAGGTCTTCTCCTTTTTATTTAATGGTGGGACAGGAAGGAAAATTACAGAAGTAGACAGATGAATACAGGAAAGAAGAATAGAAAGAGAGAAAGAGAAAAACAGTAACATTCCTTGAGTCCATTATGCAGAATAAATCCGTTCCGTAGATAAGACAGCATTTTTCCACAGTCATTGAGGTAAATATTACAAAAACAAGATGAGAAACAAAGATTCCAACCACATCCAGTTTAATGAGGGGTCAGTGAGATTGAAGTTGAGTGAAGTAGATAAGATAAGTGCAGGAAATGTTGTTTTGATTAATACTTTTGTCTGCTGTTTTTGCTATTTTTCATCTTCAGTGGAAAATGTGTCTCTGATAAAAGCTCTGATTTATTGCTTCCTTTATTATGTTCCTCTTCTTTTTCCAGAGTAACTGAATTAGCAATTCAATACAATAATAAGTGAAGAAAAAGTGGCCTATTGTCTGAGATACTTTGAATGAAAGTAGCAAGTCCTTCCAAAGCAATTTTGCGGTTTCAATTTGAAACAGTTTATTACATCTTATGGAGGGAAATACTTTCTGTTAATGGAGTTTGCTCAGTTGTCATTGAGTTGGTTCAACTTTGGTAACAACTAAGCAATGAGAGATGCAGTTGAAAGCTCATGAGTGAACTTTAAATTAAGATTATTTTGTCAAACTATAATTCGAACGGTCAAGAATTAACTTTGACGCTCAGTTTCGGTATTTGGGACAAACGTGCGTTTCGATGGGAGTTGTTTTTAAGGAGAATTTTGCATTTGCTTATGTTTTTATTTTTGCATGATGATGTAGATTTGACAATGTGTAAACAAAAGCAACACACTTATTTAGACAGAACAAGCAGGTTGAAAATATGCATGGGAAATATTTGACATTTATCAATCTTTAGGAAAATTGATTTGCAATCGCCATCATTTATTTAAAAATTGTCATGCGCGTTGCTTGTTTTGACACTATGCTTGGTTTAGACATTTCAAGTTAAGATCAAGGTTACAAAGCGATAGAAGTTAATATCGAGGCAGCTTTGGAAACCATCCTGAAATGGGAAATATTGCAGCTATGGTCGAGTGCAGCTATTTTCGATGGATTTCGACAGAACACAAGCTGAATTTAAAGAGAGAGAGAGCGAGGATAGAGAGAAGGTAAACTAAGCTTGACAAGATCACAACCTGATATTTAATTTGAGAGAGAGAGGGGAGGAGAGAGGAGACAGGGGAGTTAATTAATGTCCATAGATCATGTTGTTTCCCTTTAGTTCAGATAATAATAGATGGAAGGATAAATAAAGACCGTCCGGTTTTTTCCAGTTGTTTAAGGCTAAGTCATGGCTTGATTTTCAATTGCAGTTCAGGGAAAGGAAGTGAGGAAAGAGGAGGAGAAGAGGGAGGAACAGAGTCACGCATTAGTAGAAGTAATGATTTCGGTTAAAATAAGACTCTTGCGCTGCTGATTTTGGCTGCAGCCTGAATTTTTATACACAGCTAAACAGAGAGACAGAGAAGCTTGACGAGACCGAGATGTGACCTGGAGTTTGAAGTGCAGCATTTTCGGAGCTGGTCGAGGTGGAGCTGATTTGAAATACTTCATTGCATTAACCTGCAAAAACCTTGAACATATAAAGATATTTCTGTCTGTAATTAAGTGTTTTTAATGCAAATGTTTAGGAATAAGTGAGAGTCTTCCGAGACTGTGACGAAAACATTGAAAATAGGTTGAAATAAACACTGGTGGCACTGAGGAGAAAACATGATAAAGTGCCCTCTAGTGGGGTTTTTCCATTGGCACTCCATTATCCGTTTGGGCGCGCCGAGCTGCAGATGGTCCTTCTCCGGAGTAGGACCAAAGCGAGCTAGATTCTAACTGAATCTCTGTGGTTCGAAATGTAGTTTCTCTCCTGCGTCGCTGTATTTACTTTCAGATATCTGCTTTATTTTACCGTTTCATGTTCGCTTCATAGTAGAAGTTGTTAAGTTACTGCCGATGAAGACACATTTCCTGATTTTGCTGCTTCACAATAAAAGCTTTTGAATAACAAAAAAACTGTGAACTTTTATTGTGACGAATCTAAAGGAAATTAAATGTGTTTTACAGCCGATCCTTTCACCATTCAGCCTCGCCGGCTTCTAAAATAACAACAGCAGACGCCCCGACATACGAACAGGAATGTCTGTAGTAATATCCGACATATTCGTGTCATGAGGAATACTTTTTAAAAAATAGGCCTACAAAATAGCCAACACATTGAAGACACACCTGCTGTGATGGAAATGCAAATCCCTGCCGTGCCGCACCGGCCCATGTGTATGCAGCTCATGCCCTTTTGTATTTTTCGCCCATGCTCCTCACACAGCCCGAGTCCGCCACTGCACTACCAGATCACCTTTTATAGGAAAATAAAAGTTAAAGGTCTCAATTCTAGTCTCGTCTCAAATTTTCACATAACAATGTTCCTATATATGTTCTGTGAAAAAAAACCGATAAGCAACAAAAAGCAATATTTCCCTTCTGAAATGTACTGGAGAGACAAGAGCCTATATTTATGGAGGTACATAGAAAAAGAGAGGCAGTGGAGGGAGGACAGAGGGAGGCAGAGAAACATTATCAGCTAAGCATTTATCATAGGAGATAAACAGAACTTTAAATGCCATCACGGGAAAACACGACAGTTTAATTTCCACCCAATTTTTCTTCGTAATATTTGGAATCCCAGATATCTGCAAGAGCTGCAAAACAACGTCTCTACTTGAGGTTCAGGTTATATCCTTAAAGAGCCTCTTGACATTTATGTAACGTAATAACTGCATTTCCAAGTACATCATTTATTTCTTTGAAGAGATCATTCATGGTGTCTCCGCTCCACCAGAGTGCAGCGTGGAAGATGAGACAGAGGGAAATGATGCGCTGAAAATGTTATGAGCTTCACTTGAACCTTTAATATCGCCGCGTTACTGTACACAGTGTCCCAGTCTCTTTATCACCGACAGAAAGAGGAGGTGTGAAAGTGGTTTGACCAACCATCCTCTTGACTGCAGTGTCGCACGCTCTTCTCCCCTGTGAGAAAGACATTCAACTCCAGTACACTTCTACGGTGCAGAACCCACAATACTTCCACACTCTGCTTCTCAGATCCTTTGGTGTTATTGTGCAGCTTTGCTCCCTCGTGTCCTCCATTTTCGTAGCAAACAGCATTAATGACAGGTCAAAGGGCATGGGTCAAGGGTCAAGCTGGATGTCTGTTGTGCTTTATAGACTGTACTTTGAATTCGAACAGGTCTTTACAGTTCGATTATTAACGATGTTCGTTAATGTAGCGTGTGGCTACTGTATAGAGCTGCTTTGTGTATTTTTCTTTGATAACTGACAGAGCCTCATAGCTGCCTCTTTAATAAATGACAGTGTGCAAGAGTCCACCGATCTTTCAATGTATTTTTTTTAGGGCTGCCCCCTGAAAGTCGGAGATTCTTATCATCAGTTGCAGACCCCTCGACTGAGATTCTTCAAGTCGAGCCGTTGTTTTTTTTGGTTGTTTTTTTCCATCTGTCAGTGTGCAGTGTACAAGGGGCTACCTTCTTGACGGCTGTGTTTGTATTTTTAAACATTAGTATTTCAAAAAGTATTCTTCATGTCACAGAAACCACTGAGTACTGTACTGCCAGTGCTCTGCACAGAAAACACCCCTGTCTGCTGTTATTTAGCTCAAAGGAGTGGTAGAAAACACATTTCACTTCACTTGTCAATAAAAGCGCCCCGTTATTGTATTTAAAAGCTTTTATTGTGAAGCAACAAAATCAGGAAATGTTAGTTGCACACTTGACTGACTTCTACAACTAAAAGCAAAAATGCAACAGTAAAAAGAGCAGTTATCTGAAAGAAAAAGCAGCAACGCAGCAGACTTCAAACCAGGGATGAACTGAACACACAAGACTTTTAAAAATGCCCTTTTCTCTGCTGACATGAGTACAGTCGCTGCTCGCAACACGCTGAGGAGGAGAAGAAGTTACATGCAGCTGTGGACCTGCGTCCCATCCCAGAGTCAGTCTGTGAATTTACAGCCCACAGCAACTTACAATATAGTCTGGTTTATCTTTGATACCTTGTGTCGGCAAAGAAATGTTGCTGCCCATTTTCGATACATCGTTAGCTTAATTAGCATGCATTAGCTCTGAGGGCTAACTTGGCTTGTTTACTATATTATGTACAGCCCTAATTTTTAAAAATTGTATTTACATCATGCATAATAATAATTTACATGATAAATGAGGTTTCAAAAATTCTGTGCATTAATCAAACCATCTATATACTGCAAAACACTCAGAGAGCACATGTAGCATACATATTCCAGCGTTTGTTTATTATTATAATTTTATTATTGAAGTGCAGCAATTCTTGAGAAAACAGCAAAAATGTCTTGGCTTGCACTGGTAAACTCTAACCCTAATCTTGGCCCTGACCCTGGCAATGGTAAGGAATAATTCAAAAAGAGAAATCCCAAACAACAAATAATGACATGTTTATAACTTCCTGCATTGCCAATGCTAAAATCTGTTTTTTGATATCCTGCTAAGTAATTGGCAAACGCTGGATCAATAACATAACCTTCCTGTCAAAGTTGCAAGACATGGTTCAGTTGTAAATAGTTGGTGTGACCCTAAACACATAAAATACAGCAAACTTTCCCTCTTTAAGTTGGAGCAATGAAATCCAAATGCTGCTATGATTGAACTCTTAAATCCATTCCAGAAATGGAAGTAGAGCAAAATCAGGAGAAGATCTCTTGCTTAACTTTAACCTTGCTCAGGCCTCTCTGTCCCTCCATCACTCCCTCAGCCTTCGATTTATAACTTCCTCCCTCTGTACTTTACCAGTGACCTCTAGGGTGGTGACATCACTGTGGACAAATCCTCAGACCAAACAACATGAACAGCTTCAGTAGAGCGAGGTCAGCGGGAGAAAGAAAGGTCGTTGTGTTTGTGTCCATGGGAAACCAAACCTGGATTCAGTGTGTGCACACATTATTACATTATTGTTAACCTATTCACATGCTGTTGCCTGAGGTGGAGTTACGTATTGTTTTGATGCTGCAAAGACACCTAGAACCTAATTAACACTCATGTAATTCTATATTTGGTCTTCAATATGCAGGAGAGCGAAATGAAACCTGTTGTTCTGAACTGCCTTAGTCCATCTTTTGCTTTTTAGACCTGTGATGAGTGTTAATAGTAATAATAATAATAATAATAATAATAATAATAATAATGGGCCTCATTCACCAATATCTTCCTACGTTTTTTCTTAAATTTGTTCTTAAGAAAGGTTCTAAGAAAAGTCTAAGTGGGATTCATGACGCATTCTTACACTGCAGACTTGTTCATATCTTTGTTTTTATAACAATGAATCCCATTTCCTTGTAAGTTCAAAGGGCGTGCCAGTTGATCCTAACTAGCTTAGGTTAATGCCCCACCAATGCCCATAAAAACGGCATGAGACTGTAGGACCGTGTGCAAACACACAGAAAAGGAAAACAGAAGTTGACAGAATTAAGTCAAAAATGCCCAAATGAAAACCGAAAGAGAAGGAAGTAACAGACTCCAAACATTAAAAAAAACTAAATTGTTCTGAGATGCAAGTAATTATTTTATTTATAGATATGTTTTTAATTTAGACCCTGTCTACATGTATCTGGATATTTTTATAAACTGATATTTTTCTCTGTTTAAAAAAAAACCCATCCACATGACCTCTGCTTTTAAAGATATGTTTTTATACTTAATTTAGACAGAGAGGAAAGAGAAGACCCGCAGCAAAGATCACAGAGCCAGATTCGAACCTGAGGTGCTGGAGTGAGGATTCAGCACCAAAGGTAAACACTCTACCCAGTGAGCTACCAGTGAAGTCCAAAGTGGGGGAACTTCTGCAGGAAGTGAACACCAAATAAGCTGTTATATTTAGCAGTGTCTCAGTCTGCAGATCTCCACGGTCCTGGAAGATGCTTTCCCTCCTCAGAGCAGATCTGTAACATCTTGCAGCAGCAGTAAATACGACATCGTGAAAGGCCTCAGGTGCAGAAATATTCCTACTTTGGGCCTATAAGTAGCATGATCAATAACTAATTATTGGATGGCATTAATCAACACAATTGATGTGGATTGAAATGTTAGTGTAGGGCTTATTTATTTGCAAAAATGCAATAACTAATAACTATTTTTGCACAGACATGTCAGCACTCAGATGTACTTCAGAGTGCTCCTGACTGTGCGTAGATTTTGTTGTTACCGAAGAAAAAATCCCAGATAAGAAAACATTGATGAATGTCAGAATCTTCGTAAAAACTGCATGAGTGGGTTTAAAGAAGAAATGTCTT
>JAOVVB010160122.1:0-11639 GCA_028570985.1 Heterobranchus longifilis | reverse complement strand
CAGGAAAAAGTTAATCAAAAGTTTAACTTGAACGAAGCACGATGAGGTAAATCAAGTTGGTTCGTTAAATGTTATTCACCGTTTTTAGCGTCTCCACCAACCTCAACATCTGTATCACTGCAATCATCTGTAATTGAAGACCATGCATACCTTCTTCGGTCTTCATTAAAGTCTTGCAGTGACTGAGGGGTATGCTATCGAGTTCTGGGGAAGGCAAATATTTTGTAATGTGAGTGCTGAAATCGCACTTCTCAAAACACAGATGACAGCCTTGTTTTTTTTTCCTCCTTCCCTCAAACATCTGCAAAGGTCTTCAAAGAACTCTCTTTCCTGTAGAGATTGTGCTGACATTGCAACAGTACCAAGAGAAAGAGAGACTTTCTGCAGATTTGACTCTTTCCTGATTTCTGGATAGATATGATAAGGCTAGCCCATATTTTGAGGTGGCAAAGGTTTCCCACATTTACCGCGTTTACCATGTTTTGAACAGCTCCTCAAAGGTTTCGAATTTACACATTTTTACTCGTCAAACCATGTTGCCGATTATGTATCAAATAATACAATGTCTTTACAATATGCTTTGACCTTCACCACCGGAACAACCTTGTTTTTTAAAGGTTAGAATGACTTTGATAAAAACGATGTTGAGATGAACGTTGAGTGAATGAGTGACCCCAAAACAACAATAAAAATATGCCCTGAAAATCAAACTTTTATTTGGAGCATTTATGCTGATTTACATTCATCTGCACAACATCTGACCACATGCATGGTCCCTTAATTTTTTAACAGGGTTTAAAATTCTGTTCAGAGATTGAAACGGACCCAACAGCTCCCCGCACACAACACGTGTATCTCATATCACCTTAATGTAAACTAAATCTCTTAGTGTTGTAATGTTACCTCTCATTTACATTTCTTTTAGAAATATTACCATGAGGTGCATCTCAGCTCCCAAATTACTCTACTATAGTGTGGTGTTTGCACTTGCATCACGTCAGATCTTGCACTGAATAGATCTCAAATGTTAAGCATTTTTTTCCAATGGAATTTAATATTTTTATAAATGGCTGTCTAATATTGTTTTGTTGAACGCATGGAAAAGATGCACCTGTCTTCATGAACACCTTGTTCCAGTCCTGAACTTGCTGCAAGCCATTTCCACATGTTTGGGCCATTACAGGAGTTCCTGGGAGGCCAGCGTTTCAGACGTGAAACAGGCAGTCCATCATGGTTCTAGAGTGCTGAGAAAAACTTGAGCGGGGGAATATATAGAGAAATAACTCTCATAACTGTGTTCTGCACAACCAAAAGTCCCTAAAGTTTTTTTTTTTTAAGGCAGCAACATGTTCCCTAATGGTCTAATGGTACTGTAAGCATGTAGTGCTCTTACTGCAATGACCAAAGGACGAGTCCTGCTCAGACCATCAGTTTGGTATTAATAATATTAATTGTCTTGAAGTGAGTTTTGTAACATTGTTTTCAGGGGCGTTGGGTCAACCTGGTTCATCCTCATTTAGTCAATGTTGTTCCAACTCTATTTCATAATAGTAATTCTAACTCTGTGGCACAGTGGTGACCTCCAGGGTCAGGGGTTTGATCCCCGCCTTGGGTCTACGTGTGGGGAGTTTGCATGTCCTCCCCATGCTTTATGGGTTTCGTCCGGGTCCAAAAGTCCAAAGACGTGAAAATTAGGCTAATTTGTGTCCCCTGGTGTGTGAACGAGTGTGCATGCCATGCCCAGAGTGCAAAGGTCTCCTAGGATAGGCTGCAGGCCTCCCGCTATCCTGTATAGCTCAGCACACAGACAGCACACCATGCCACCTAGAGTTTATTTGTGAAATAAATTATTCTCATTTTGAAAACGACTGTGCTGTATTCAGCCTACAGGTCCTCTAACACACATAACTATCTGTATCCGTTTTAGGATAACTGCACTGAAGGTGGAGAGAAATCGAGTTACCGAGCCAATTTTATTAAGTTACCGCAGCTTAAATGAAGTTTAAAATCAATGACTGCACAAATTCGAGCTTAAACAACACCCCGAATGAAATCGATGTAATCGCCAACATTATTATGTCAGCATAACTCAATAATGTCTTCAATTGTTAAAGTTTCAATTAAATCTGGTAAATTAGGATTTTTGTCATGCCAGTGGTGGTAATAAGTCGAGCTATTTCTTTCCATGCATACTGACAGATGGGGGCACATTTTGCTTGATTGTTACTCCATAGTGTGATCAAGTACAAACGATGCAATTGGGTCAAAGTAACAATGGGATAGCCTTCACTCTCCAGGGTGGTAGCAGTTGTATAATAGAGGAAACCTATTTTAGCAGTCACACATAAGAACTGGCCATGGCTAAGGTAGGAGAGTTAAAGAAAATAATAATAATCATATCTCCATATTGTACATTTTGGTTCGTGCTACTCACGAAAACGACCATACTCTATTCGGCACAGTGTTAGCATTATTATAAGCCCTTCTTAGCCTGTTTTTTCCCTGTCCCATTGACTTGAACATCGGTGATAAAATAGCCTTTGGACCTTGCTATTGTCTGTAAGCTTCACTGGATGGCACTATGAGAACATTATCATCTCATCATGGAAGGAAAAGAGTTACATATTCATACAGTCCAGTCAAACGTTTGTTCACACTTTCTAATTCACAAACAACAGGCAGTCATTATTTTAAGACATGAAGATCAGCTGATCTGGAACAGTTCTTGCAAGAACAGTATTGTGTCGAGTTCATTTGCAAAACCCATCAAGCACCATGATGAAACTGTCTCTCAAGAAGACCTTCCCAGGAAAGCAAGATCAAGACCTACCTCTGCTGCAGAGGAGAAGTTCATTTAGAGTCACCAGTTACCTCAGATAACAGCATCTCTTTTATAAATGTTTATTCATTACTTCTGGAGTGGCTGCAATGGCAACAACAGAGAGCTTTTCTTGGCTTAAACATTCTTCAAAAACCCATGAAACACATTCAAACCACTCAAGCCAGCCCCTGTGCTGCACCGGACGTATCCAATCACATGACAGAAGAAGCGATGCCATTGGCTTGACGTTGGCTTGAAAATCTGGCGGATGCGTGTCGCATTTTTTTTTTTCTTAAATGTGGAAGTTAAAATATGGTTATACAATGATTTGCAAATTAGATATTTTTTTATAGACAAGCTTGTGTTTCAAACTATAATAATTTGCTAAAATTCTGTTCATATTTCTATCCGTCAGTACTTTTGGATACAATTCATCTTTTCCCTAACATAACCATAAATAAGCAAAATGCTAATACTATTAAGACTAATAACATTTCCCCGTTCTAGACCACAGTATCTGTTCCCAGTGTAAGGGAGCATTGTACCGTATAACATCTCTTCCATACGTACAGGAGAAGTTCTTCTATGTGTTCTAGGTCACTGAAAAATGAAATGAACTTCTCTAAGAGTGAGCTTAAATACTCAAAAACAAGCTTTTTGGGCTGTGTTTGTTTGACATCACAATGGTACATGGACATCTTTTTTTTTTCATTTTTTTTTTCAGACTTTCTATTGACCAAGACGGCTCCACGGTTAGGTTCTATCGAAAAAATGTGTGTTTTTGCACTTTCATGTGGACAACACTCATTTTAAAAAAGCTTCCTTGTGCACGTGAACTTGGCCTAAGAAGTGCAGGGTTTCCCCTGTTTTGTTAACATGAAAAATGTGTTCTTTGCAATGTATTTTTCCTCTAAGAATTCTTTTTCCAGCACAACCTTGGCAATATAATGAAATTATATATTATACTATAACAAACATGATTGATAAAAAAAAAAAAAGGTGAGGGGGGGGGGGTGTGTGGCTGGGGTCACATAGTTAAATAAATATCATAGAAACTAATATGATTACATCTTTTATGGTTGTTTCTGGTTGTTTCTATGACCAAAAAAATAATAATAATTGGGGCATTTTGGGAGTTCGACATTTTTGTGATGTCACTCCAATAAACATAAACAGGTGTTCTATAAATCCGTCCTACATTCCGTTTCACTCCTTAGTCCTCAGTAGTCCAGCTAGGGACTGTGCAGGCCAATGGGGACCATTGTATTTATTTTTTACAATCGTGATAGGACCTCCGGTCAACATTCACACACTCAATCACACACTACAGGCAATTTGGGAGCATCAGTTAGCCTAATCTGCATGTCTTTGGATGGTGGGAGGAAACCAGAGGACCCAGAGGAAACCCTGTGCTAACCACTAATTCACCGGCTTTCTCAACTCCAGTCTACCATAAATTCTCTCTCTCTCTCTCTCTCTCTCTCTCTCTCTCTCTCTCTCAAGGGTAAGAAAGACTGATTGTGGAAATGGCCCCAATGCTCAGAGGCTTCACTGTACTTACAGAGAAAGAGCCCAGCAATTAACACACACACACACACACACACACACACACACACACACACACACACACACACAATTTATTACCATTCTTGTGAGTACACTATAAACCTTTTTTATTTGTTTAATTATCCTTTAATTTGCAATTAATCTACAGTTGTTCAGCAACAAGACATGGTCAAGCAGACACCCCTAACAACACACACACATGCGCACACACTGAGATTTTGTAGTTACGTGCAAAAGTGACAGTGAAACTCATGGAGAGTGTAAAAGAAAACAGGTTCTTTTGCTCCTTTCTTGCTTCCCCACTAACGTAAAGTGTTTTTTTTTTTTTTTTATCTTTCCACATTAGTCAGAGGATTTGCTCTCACCCTATTTGCTTGTTTTACTCCAGTTCCATTCTTCACACACACACACACACACGTCATCTGCACTGCCAAGTGCCAAGCGCTCATAATGGTGTTAGGGACAACATGAACTGCAAAATGTCTTTTAAGCAGCAGTTCCCTTGCTATTAAAACATACGAGGATGAGTCAAAAATTATCCGCACTCTGGCTGTAGAATTTATTTGAACTTAGTTTTAGAAAAGACGAATACATCATTTTTTGACATAATCTTACAAATGTTGTTGATCTTTCAGCAAGGGGTTGTCACAGCAGACCATCCGGTCCATGCACAAGCTTGGAACAGGTTTTACGCCGGATGCACTTCCTGATGCAAAACCCTCCCATTTTATCCGGGCTTGGGACCGGCACTGCATCCAGTGGCTGGCGTTTGGGCAATGGCTGAAAATCTAACCCGGGCCTTCATCGCATGACAGGCGAAACACCTACCACTAAACCACCAGTGCCCTGACCTCAGTTACAAATGAACTGACGTAATACATTCACACCTGCACAGCAGTGACTGTAGAGACAGTAGCCTTGAGCGGAAAGACAGCGCGGCCAAGGGAAGTTTTAATATAACCAGAGTGCGGATAAATTTTGACTCACTTGTCTTGTAGACATGCATCAGATAAAGACCATGAGTATGACCCAGGCTGTGTGGAAGCTCTGTTTTTTGCTGTTGCCATGTGCGTCATTTATTATCGCCACTGACATACAGTCTAATGTTTTATATGTTATATAATCTATACTGTATATATTATGCTCCTCAACCATTTTTTTCTTACACTTCCCACAGTATGTGCATGTAAAGAGAACACATAATCTTTTCCTAGCTGCTTGCTTTCCCTGTTGTGTTCACCGTTGACCCTGAATCCCCATTCACATTTACATTTATGGCATTCGGCAGTCGCCCTTTTCCAGAGCAGCTTGAATTTATCTAATTATTCATCTGAACAATTCAGGGTTAAAGGTCTTGGTCAAAGGCCCAACAGTGGCAACTTGGTACTGGAATTTGAACTTTTGACCTACTGAGAAGTAGAGCAAGATCTTAACCCCAGAGTTACCCCTGCCCCGTACCAGCTTACCATCGTACCCACATCACCACCCATCAATCAACGAGACAAATCTAGCAACCTAGTACATGTTCTTCTTTTACTGCCGTCACATTCAGTGACACAAACAAAGCTATAGACAAGGTTTACAGGATTAGGCATATGCTTTAAAACATTTTGCCAAAAGTATGTGTTGTAAAACTAAGTTGTTATCTTGTGTGTACAAGTTATTTATTTTGTGTGTACAAGTTATTTATTTTGTGTGTACAAGTTATTTATTTTGTGTGTACAAGTTATTTATCTTGTAGGAACAAGTTATTTATCCTGTGAAATTAAGTTATTTATTCTTTGGAAATAAGTTGGTTTCTTCTGGGAACATGGTATTTATCTTGTGGAAACAAGGTATGTGTCTTGTAAGAACGAGTTATTATCTTGTAGGAGCAAGTTAGTATCTTGTGGAAACAAGTTTTTTTTTTTTCTGGGAACAAGTTATTATCTTGTGGAAACAAATTATTTACCTAGTAGGAACAGATAAATAGTTCCAATAGATAAAGTTATTATCTTGTGCAAACAAGTTATTATCTCATGGTAACAAGTTATTTATCATGTGGGATCAAGTTATTTATCTAGTGGGAATAAGTTGTTATTTATCTTGTAGGAACAAGTTATTATATTGTGGGAATAAGTAATTATCTAGTGGGAACAAGTTATTATGTTGTGGGAAGATGTTATTTATCTTGTAAGAACAATTGATTACCTGTGCAAACAAGTTATTATCTTGTGGGAACAAGTTGTTATTTTGTGGCAAAATGTTATTTATCTTGTAGGAACTAGTTATTATCCTGTGAGAACAAATTATTATATTGTTGGAACAAGTTATCTTGTGGGAACAAGTTGTTATTTTGTGAAAACAATTCCTTATCTTGTGAAAACAAGTTATTAACGCATGTGTGCAAAGGTCACCTTCTAACCACAAAGCAAATAAACTTTTTAAATCAAGCAATGAAGGCCTTCATGTTCCAAATATACTTTGTTAGTGTCAATGCATTGCAAAAAGCCCGGCTGTTTTTATCCAAAGCCTAGCGAATCTTTCAGAAGTCAGGAATCAGGAGATCATTCAAGAGCCAGGTTGGAGAAGTATGGAAAATGTATTTCATACACGCAAATGGAAGTTAAATGCAATAACGGTCAGTTTATTGATTTGAAAATCAATTTATCTACAGTTTCATATCTTGAGATTACAATAAACCAAATATAGGATTATTACGCCTATGTCTTGACATATTTAACTGTTTTTGTAAGCATTACATTTTCTTAATTTTGGCAAACAATATACCAAGACGTTAAAACCTAAAATATTGAAACAGTTTAAGACTCTTTGATCCTACAGTAAGAAACTGGAGATGAATTTGGCTAGATTTAGGATATTTCAACATGGTAAGATTAGTTGTTTTTTTTTTTTTTTAAAGCAAATCTGGTCTGATTTGTTCAGGTCTGATCTGAGTCAGGTCTCACATGTCTGTTAAAACAACCAATAATATAGACAAACCAAGACTGGTGCTTTGGGACCCACACAACAAGGTTATAAGTATATTGTTGGGATAACTATGTGTTATGATGTGCGAGTCATCGTGATTGGATTGAATTGTGTAGAACTGATGAACATAATTAGATAAACAGGAAAGACAAGGTAAAATATCATACAGCTTTAAAGATGGTTTATAGTTGGAAATGGTTAAATGCTACAGTCAGAAGATTAAGTGGGTTAAGTGCTACGGTAAAGGTTAGAGGTTAAGTTAGACTTAAAGTTGACAGTTTATTACTGCACAGTGAAACTTTTTCTTTGCATATCTCAGGTCAGCCATGAGATACAGCACCTCTGGAGCAGATAGGGTTCAAAGGCCTTGCTCACAGGCCCAACAGTGGCAACCTGGTGGAGCTGGGGCTTGAACCACCGACCTTCCGAGCAGTAACTCACTGCCTTAGCCCTCTGAGCTACCACTGCCCTACAATTGAAATGATTTCTTCAGTTAGGAAGCTGGGGTCAGATCACAGGGACAGCACCCCCTGGAGCAGATAGGGCTCAACAGTGGAAGCCTGGCAGTGCTGGGGCTTGAACCGCCAACCTTCCCATCAGTAAGACACAGCCTTAACCAATTGAGCCACCACTGGCCCATAGTACATGTGAGAAGCTAAGCAATGAGATGATTTGTGCTATAGTATGGGATCAGATCAGCCGCCCAACACAGGTGGGGTCACTTTCACATGGTGACATCTGTAAAAATGTCTCGTGTGAGATAAAAGTCCAGACAGCAATTATGTTAACATGGGACGAGGGGTTTTTCAGAGTTGGTGGGATTTTTGTGCCATATAGGGTTATATATGGTTTTATATGCCTTTATAAATATTTTAGCTATTTTTTTTTCTCCCGATAATGTTTAACCTCATGACAAGGATCTGACAAAGAACTGTACATTCATGTCATTCCAGAAAATGATATTAGTAGAAATAATAACACCAGATGGTAACACCATTCTGTCACTGATGTCAGCTCGGATGGTAGTCTTTAACAGTCATTTAATGTAGCTTTTTGTGTCAGAGAGCTTGCGTAATCTTGTCATTCTAATTTTTCCTTTACCCTCGCTCTCTCTTTTCAGCGGCAGACGCAGTTCCTGTAAGGAAAGATGGAGAACAGGTAAGAATAAATAAATACAGTTTCTATTTCCACAGTCCTCAGAGATACAGTATTTTTGGTTTAGAGAACTCAAGGCTTGCAAGCCAAATACATGATTTAGGCATTTCATTTATCCCAAGTAACATTTTTCAGCCTGACATCCCCCCACAGACTCGTTCACTTTATATTGCACGTCAAGTCCGTTTATCCTTGATTTAGCCAGGACGATTCCATTGGGATACAAGAACTCTTTTTCCAGGGAGTTCTGGTCAAGATGGCAGCGCATACAGTTGCGCAATACAATGCGCATACAACACAATAAAATACATGTTACATATTTAAAACATAAAAGAAAAAAGTTACAAGAAGAAGGTTATTATGCGGTGCTCTGCAAAAGCCTTGACACAGATGAGAGGGGAAACGAGCTTGCTGCTACATAAACAACCGATTTTGAAATCTTATCTTTAAAGACTTTGCAGCCTGTCACACCACATTGATAGTCCTTGTTTACAATCACAACACTACACTGCCACTTCAAATTAGGGCTGTCAATATTTTCTTAAAGCAAATTAATCATGTGACCAAGTTTGACCCTAATGGCTTCCCATAATCGCAGCACGGCTACCCGGCTGTGTATGATAATGACTTGTTTAACACGAATAATAAGATAGATAATGAGAAAACATCACAGGTGTGCTGAAATGAAGTTTTATTATAAAAAGTTTCTAGATTTACGTTTGGATAAAACCAAAGTTGCGTGCCCGAGCTACCTTAAAGGGGAACTACTTATACTAGAACACATTAAACATATGATGTGGGAGTGGTGGCTCGGATGGCTAACGATCTAGGTTGTTGATTTTCGGATCCCAGGTTCGAGCCGTGCTGTCGGTGGGTTGCCACACCCCATACTATGAACCCACTCATTTAAGAGACTTTAATTTAACACATGTTATTGTTGTGGAAATATTATAAAACTTCATAATGTGCTTAGACCCTAATTCATGCATTTCTTTGTATTAACATTGCACGTTTATAACACAAGTTAATCTGACTATTTCCTAATCATACAGACTATGTCTGTGATTAACTAGTTAAAAATCTTTAATCTATCATCAGCCCTAGTTTAAACCTATTTAAATTTCAGACTTGCTAGTGTTTAGTACAACATCAGGTTTTTTTTTTTTCAGTCGTCATGCTTTTATGGTGCTTACTCAGCCTACTTTTCCCCATTAACCTTTCCTTGCGAGCTTCTATATTCATATTGCACTCTGTCATGCCCTGTCTGTATAAACACGATGTATGTCATGGCATGCATGTTACTGCATCTCACTGTGGATTGTACATTGCATATGATTGTCATGGCAATAAAGAGTGACTTGAACTACTTGAACTGGAAATGTTACAGAAAAACATCTATGTAAAGGAAAGAAATATATTAAGGAATAGTTTTTCAGAGAAAAATAAAAAAGATGAATGAATGCTGTGTGTGTCTGAGATTACATAACTGCTTACCAAGCAGTTTTCTTATAAATAAGCGGTATAAAAAAAAATGAATACATTTATATTGACAGTTTAGAGCTGTTTAATGCAGTTTATAGACGTCTCTCGTTAATGTCATTCAAATAAGATAATCAATAGGTTCAACTATTAGTCAAAATGTACTGCTTCAAATATAGCCTAGAGTAGATCACCATGCTATCTACGAGAACTATACAACACCCCAAAATCTCTGAATAAACCAATAACATGCCAGCACGGGCACCTGCCTCATGCCCTCATATCCCTGCCTGTAGCCTGTTGCATGCTGTACTATATTTACAGTGCTAACAAGTCAGGAATCTATCCCAGCCAGGTGACAGATAACATAATATTACTCGCTAGGCATGAGAGTTTCATGTTTCTCACACAGGCCACGGGAGTTTGCCTCTAGGGGGCTTATGTTATCTATAGTATATTCAGTATATTAACTGGCTTTCTATCCTTGGAGACACAACCTCATCAATTGTTCCACTTCACCACCTCTGTTCTTTTCCTGCCTAATGGCAGTGTCATTCCTAGTCTCACTAGCGTATTCATACAAAGACAAGGCTGGCTCACAATCAGACGTTTTGTGTGCTAATCCCTTTTCAATTTAGTGCTATGAATTTTATTATGTAAGTAAAACCGTAATGATTTGTATCGAGTTCATAATGAATAAATCATGCCAGGGTAAATGACTTAAAAGGCTGCCCCCTCGTGACTCCCACTAGAGCTACTGTATATACTGTAGGTGGATAACAGCCTTTGGGGTGGCACGGTGGCGCAGTGCTTAGCACTGTCGCCTCGCCTTTCACCTCCATGGTGGTGATTGGCACCCCATCCGGGGTGTAAAAGTCTCCTGGGATAGGATCCAGGTCCCCCGCGACCCTGTATACAGTAGTTGATGAGTGAGTGAGTTCTTAACCCAGGTTCAGGTCTGGGTGCATTGTCTCTGTGCACAAAACTGTATATATAAAATATATGCTGCATATATGTGCAAAATGTGCCAATAAGATATTCGTACTACTAATCGTCATTATCATCATCAGAATCACCCTAATGATGCATGATGAGTGTTATGGTGAAGCGTTCGCAAACTTTTGGCCTTGAATTATGTGTTATTTAACAGGCTACATTTCTTCATTTACTCCGAAACTCCTGTCTGTCTTCTAAATCGCTCACTCACTGCCTTTTCCTCTGACTTCATCGACTCCTTCTTATCTTTTTGTCTGCTTTCTGCTTCAGCATGGACGGCCAGAGTTTTCATGGGAGGGAATCAATGTGAGTGAGTAGTGTGACAAACAAACAGAATTTGTCCACGTCTAGGTTCTCTTTCTCTACCGCATTTCACTTTCGGCTCTACTAACTATATATATATATATATGTATGTATGTGTGTGTGTGTGTGTGTGTGTGTATTTCATAAACATAAGAATCATTCATTTGCAAAAAAAAATATACATATATTTTAATGGAAAATAGATAAAAGGTTAGATTAGATTAGATTACATTAGATCAGATTAGATTAGATTAGATTAGATTCAACTTTATAGTCATTGTGTAAAGTACATGTACAATGTCAATAAAATGCAGATTACATCTAACCAAAGCACATAAATGGCGTATTT
>JAOVVB010160103.1:0-11639 GCA_028570985.1 Heterobranchus longifilis | reverse complement strand
CCACTCCCCACTCCCCACTCCCCACCCCCACGTGGTGGCACCCTAGGGCAGTGGTTCCCAACCTGGGGGTCCCGAGTCCCTCTAGGGGACGCCAAAGCTTTACAGGGGGTCGTGAGGCCTTCTTGATTTTAAGGGGTGTAAGATACATTTTTAAAAAATGTATACAGTTGGCCCATATCTCAGTATTTCATTGATTTCTGTGAAGAAAATTAAATTAAATTGTTATTTTTAAAGTTTGGAAACTTAAAAAAAAACCTCACAGGATAAGGGCACTATTAAGTATGTATGATTGTAAAAAAAAACAAAAAAAGAATTACTGAGGACGTACACGATGAACGGACATAACGGATGCAGGATACGCGAGGCAGCGTCATACATTGGCGTTCACGTAGTTAAAAGCAAGAATATCTCTGGCTTTAGTCTGCGGTTGTCAGTTTACTCAATGATAGAAAAGGGGTCCTTAAGAAAAAAGGCTGGGAACCACTGGCCCTGCTGTCGCAGCACAACCTGTCAGCGTCCCTCTGCTTAATACAGAACTGTTTATAGTCTTTAACTGTAAGCTTAAAAAGAAAGTTAAATGACATTTTAAAGTGGGAATGGATAACTTGTATGCTTTAACTTATCATTATGAAGTAAATGTTGATTGCACAATATAATTGCTATAGACTACTGACACCATCAGCATTTAGACTGGTTCCCTATAAGCCCTCGCTTTCACTGTCTGCCACCAGGTACGATCTCCCGGGAAAATGACAGAAAAATGACGGATCTCTTTACGGCACAAGCTCCGGGACGAGAGAGTTCAAGTAGGGGTGTAGTGGTGGCTCAGTGGTAGAGCGTGCACCACGTATACAGAGGCTAAAGTCCTCGCCGCAGCGGGTTTGACCTCCGCCTGCGGCCTTTTGCTGCATATCGTCCCCTCTCTTCCTGTCAATCTCCAGCTGTACTATCAATAAAGCCAAAAAAGCCAAAAAAAGAATCTTGCTCAAGGCTTTCTCTCTTAAGTGCGACAATTTTTTTTTCTCCCTGTCAATAGTTCAGTTCTATCCGTCTCTGACAGAGGGAGAGTACATCCTCCTCACGGAGGACAAATACAGACAAAAGGTTTTATGCCCCAAGTCTGTTTAATGTGTCCAGCTGATCTAAATTAGGAGATTGATGACACTCAAGATTAGGGAAAAGGCCATATTTCAGTTTGTACAGTGCAGTTCCTTGTTCTGGATATCCTCTGTTGTGTTTATGCTCTGCATGAGAATGTGGGGGAGAGTAAGGAAAAGGGATGAGTTACATTAGACAGAGAGCCCGTTCGTGTTTGGATAAGAACAGAAATAGCCTCTTGTGTTTTCTGCGGTTTGCAAATCTACTAGTGCTCACTTAGATAAAGCTAGAGTTTCTGTAGGTCAGTGATCGTCAACTGGCGGCCCGTGGGCCACATACGGCCCTCCAAAGTCTCTCATCCGGCCTGCAGAGACCCTTAGAGACCCTTAGAGACCCGCAGGACCGTGGGCGATCTCAGCTGACATTACTGTCTTTAAGAGGCTGTAACAGGTTTTAAAGCTAAAGTGAAGATATCGGTATCATAAGAAACTAGACGACCTAAGGAATGTCTTGCTAGCATGTCGGGAAGCTCCAAAGTTAGGATAAAGTTAGGCTAAAGTTAGGCTAAAGCTAGGCTAAAGTTAGGCTAGATTTAGGCTAAAGTTAGGCTAAAGTTAGGCTACATTTAGGCTAAAGTTAGGCTAAAGTTAGGCTACATTTAGGCTAAAGTTAGGCTAAAGTTAGGCTAAATTTAGGCTAAATTTAGGTGAGAGGAAAACTGGCATGACCATTTTCAAAGGGCCCTCACCTCCAGATATCTGAATGAAAATGTGTTCTATGGGTACCCACCAGTCTCCCCTTTACACACATGCAAACTTTATGATAATCCCATGCAGTTTTTGGCAGAAACCTGCAGCTGTCTGCATGCAGTATAAAGTGTTATTTTCTTCTATTCTAAAATGGTGTATTTGAATATTTCTGCATACAGTCTTTAATTACATAATTTAGGTATGACTGGAAATGTTCCAATTGTATTCATGTGTGATGATGTTAGTCCCCATAGTAGCCATTTCATTGTAATAATTTTTCAATTTACCTCGCTGTATTTTGTTTTATTTTATTTTTTCACATGCTCTTATTTAACATTTATGGATTATCTGTTCACACTGATATAGTCTAATAAAAAACATGGATTTTGTAAGAAAGTGACGATATTAAACAATGATAGATAAATAAATAAATAAATAAAAAACATTTATTTGAAAATCCGGCCCCCATTGCTCAGAAAAATTCTGGCCCTTGTAGTTGACGACCCCTGCTACGAGTTATCAACACAAACTCAGAGACGGCTGATCTTTGGTGATTGCATTAGTTTGTAACAACAGTGTACCTCATCAGCCCGGACGACCTGTCCCCCATCTGAGGCTTGTGCCTGGCTGCTCCGCTGCCTCAGCTCCCTCTCGGCTGCGGCCAGCTCCTCCCTCGCTTCCTGAAGCTCCTCCGCCTTTGACTCCTTCCTTCGAAGAATGATGGAGGCCTGCGAGAGTCCCGTTTTATTAGATACGCAAACATGACAAAAGAGTTTCTGACTGTTGACCTGTGGGAGAGCCAATGCAATTGAGCAATAGGATTTCTAAAGTTAGTTAGGATTTGCTTCTGTGATACCAAATTGAGAAACCGAATTGGGACTGAGCCCCAGATTTCTACAGCTGTGAACTACAGTTGAGGAGACCACCACGGAGGAAGTGAAACCTCTGATCAGAGCAGTCACCTTTATGACTCTTACTCACTTTGGCGGTTTGCAATGTGTGAATGGAAATAGAGGAGGACATAACAGGGTTGGATTAACTTGCATGCAGCAGGTGTCGTCAGAAAACTGAAACACATTTTGGATGTGGTCCATACAAAATGAAGAAAAGAGATTCTCCCCACCGCTTCATGGTTTTTACCCGCTGTGGAGACGATCGTCCTTTCAAACCACCGTTACCTCGTCCTCCTCGTTACTACACGGCGAGCCAGATGAAAGCTACAAGAGTTTAGAGGACTACAACTATTTTGGAACAAAAGTAGTTCTGAATGACTACCGTTGTTTTTGCCTGGGTGAGGAAATGTGTTGAGAATTACTGTCTTTTATATTGCTGTTTCAACTCTAATACATACATGGATACACTGCTGGTGTCAGGCTACTAATGCTAGCTAACTTTAGCTAACTTTAGCTACTATTATCTACATTAACTTTTTGATCCACATCTGCTGCAGATCTGCTGGTTTTTTTTACAGTTTTTTTTTTACTTCTCCCCTGGATGTACTACTATTTCCAGGACTCAAAAGTAGCCCTCGTTTTTCCCAATCTGGAATGCATTGAAACAGCCGTAAACAGCACAAATCAAAGATAAACTATTCCCCATTTTTTGGGGATCCCCTGGAACTCCCTCAAGGATCCCTGGGATTCCCAGGACCCCTGGTTGAGAACCACTGGTCTTGTGTGCGAGGCCAGCAGAGATCAGCATCACGGTCAGCACCAACAGTTCACTCAAGAGACAGAATAGAGAAAAAGAAATTCCACACCTGTTGTCTGAAAAGGGTCAGTTTGTCGTCTATGGGGTCATTTCTCATCATCCTCTTCTCAATCAGCTGGTTTATCTGAGAATCCACTTCCTTAATCTGTGAAAGTCACAACACACAGAGATTAACACATGGGACTTTTTGCAATGTATGGCAGTGGTTCCCAAACTGGGGACCCCTAGGGGAGGGGCCTGCAGTAATAACAGGCTAAATATGAATAAATTATGCATGGTTCTGCTGCACTGTTAGCAAAGCATGGACAAGTCTGTGACAGGACTGCCAGGTAAACATAAAGAAGACAATGGATTTACACCAAATATATAGAAAATATTTGTATCTACAAAAGGGGGGCCTTGCAAAAAAAAAGTTTTGGAACCGCTGAGCTATGCGATTAATCTTTGCAGTTCTAAAATTAAACAGCAGTTTGATGATGTTGTACGAGATATTGCATACTTTTTCAATATTGCAATGTATAGTATCAGTATTGGACTATATACATGTACTCATATAGACTTCAACCACATCACTCAGGCTTCAGTTGCCTAGCAGGGTATTGATTAGTATGAGCAGAGGTTAATGATGTTATTTTTATCTGCAGAGTGGGGAAGCACGAAGACAGGTGAGCAGGAACAGCTAACAGTAACTGCTCTGAATTGTGTCCTCCGAGTTCCACGCTACATCCCCCAGGAGCAGCGCTTTGACGTGCGAGTGCTGGTAAGCCTCCAACACCACATGATTGTTAAAACGATATTCTACCAACTCGCGTTTGCTCCGTGAGTGTCTTATTTGTTTTATTTTGCTGTGTATACCAGGGTCTGGGTCTACTAATTAACCTCGTGGAGTACAGCTCCAGAAACCGCCACTGTCTGGTGGACATGGAGTACACAGTCGATGACACCTGTCTGGAAGACAGCCTGATGCAGCCTGCTGACCCAACACAATCAGACACCGCGGCAGCGTCAGCACCACCGAGCACAGCTGAGACTCAGGGAGACGGCGCTGTCAAGCCCAAGCCCTCCGGTGCTTTGGCTGCCCTGGTGCAGGTAGGAATTGTGCCAGGACTCATTAATAAATATTTTAGCAGTCATTGTGGGGGTTTTTTTTTTTTTTTGTTCTTTGGCTACATGTTTTCTTTTTTGAAAGAAGGATGTGAGCAGAAACGTTAGTGATGAGCTTAAAAAAAAAAAAAGTCAGTGTTTTTACTGTTTCAAAGAACACTTTGTATTGTATGAGCGGGTGAGATAGTGTTTCACATGTTTTCCCAGGGAGACAGTTGAGAGTTGAAACATTACTCTGATACATTCATGAATATGGATGATGATGCTATATTGCTGTATAATCATTTCATATTTCCCCTCTGTGCTACATGCCCGACCACACACAATCATAAGCTGTACCCCTGAGTGCATTTTAAGTCTGAAGTTGCATACGTTCGAAAGCCTGAACACTCAGTAATAAGCGAGTGCAAATCGATGCACGCTCATTTGTGGATTTGAATTTCAAGATAAAAGCGTCAGTTTATTAATATTTAGCTTTATTATTGATATTACTTTAACCAAACTCCTTGCCCAACTGACTCATTAGTGCCAAGTTTTCTGAAAGCCTGAAATGAACCTTCGGGAGTAAAGTGGTGATTAACTTTAAAATTACCTTTCACTGTCAAGTGAGTTTTTGGCGTACCCAGTTGTTTCTGACCTCGCCATGAAGGAAATACCTTGCCTATCGTGCTTAACTGCTACCTCTTTATTCTCTTTTAAATGATTAAAAATCAGCTGACTCGGCTCCAATTAAAAAAGTTTTGTTTTTTGGAAGTTCACATCTGTTTATTTCTCTCAAATCGCAGCTTTTCCTGGAGAGGGAGCGCGCCGCCATCCTGGCTGAGGCTAAGACTGACGACCTCATCAGCGAGGCGCCCAAGCCGGCACTGGACCAAAGCGGAGAGTGGCAGGAGACGTCGGGAGAGATCCAGTGGGTGGCAGCCGAAACCAACGACAGCCAAACTGAGAAGAAAGAGAACGAGAAGAAAGAGGAGGAGGATGAAGAGTTGGATCTAAATAAAGGTAGACGTTTGCGTGCGATTGAAGCTGTGTCACAGGAGCTGTTTTTAGCTCAGGCTAAAATCACAGATAGATGTGTGGTTAATGTTGCAGTAATGATTACTGCGTGGCAACAACCAATTGCTTCTCAACTAATTACGGTTGGAGTAAGAAACACTTTGTGTAACGCTGCTGTGCGTTTGGAGGCAGCGAGGAGGGGTTTCTTTCTCTTCCACAAAGCTGCGGCTGGATTACAGAATATATAGAGCTGAAGAAATTAGCGATGGACAGACATTCAATTAATTGTAATTTTTCAAGCACAATTTACTGAACATTACCGTGTTCCTGTTTCTCAACTGACATTTCTCCACACTTTTCTGATATTGTAAAGACCAAATGACGTATTGAGAAAGTAATCAAACAGATTAATCTATTTAGAAAATAATCATTAGTTGCAGCCCTAATGCCCACATTATTTCTCTGCAATTGAGCTGTTTTATGTTGTATAGGAAATCGTGCAGGCACGGGAACATTACACCGACTGAATGTGCACCAGTTGACTTCACAGCAGCTCATGTGCTCATGCATAGCCATGTTGTTTATTTGGGGTGGGAATCTCTCGGCACCTCGCCATTCGATTCCGATTCAGAGGAGTACGATGTGATGATAAAACGATTATCGATGCATCTTTTAGGTTTCTGTACATGATTTTTTTTTTTATCACAGTGTGACTACTTGTTACTTTTAAAACACAGCATATTTGTAATGATTCACAATTAAAATATACAGATTAATGTACTTCCAGTATATTTTATTTAGACACAACTTGCATTTGAGGTGTATATGCATAAAATATTTTTATTTCTCATTTATTTGCTTTTCTGCATCGAGACATAATCTTATAAAACAGAATCGCAATGCATCTAAGAATCGATTTTTTTTTTCCCCACCCCTGTTGTTCATATGTTGAATATGTTCAAAAAGCTTTTTCTATCACATAATGAGCACAAACAACATAAAAACTTACACACAAGACTTGCATACAATTGGGTTAAAACACAAACAATTCCATGAATGGATAAGAGCAGGTATGCAAAGCTGCATTAAAAAGTAGTGACAGTTAATTTGGTCTTGTTTTAAAGTGGATATAGCAGTGGGAATGAAAGAGTTTTTGGCCGGAGGTGCTCTGAAGCGGCTGCCTGATGGGAGCAGTTGAAAGGAGTGGTGACGGCGGTGTGAAGGGTCCTTAGTGATGGAGTCTGCCTTTCTTTTTACTGCAGGACTCTGAAGGTCTGAGAGTTGTGTTCGAGTGCTGTCGGTGATTTTGGTTGCATGCTTGGCTCTTGTGAGACTTCAAGTTGAGAAGTTTTTTTTAAACTTTTTTGCTGTTCCATTGAATGTGGCTGCCAATAAGCACAGTAAACCAATAGGTGGTTTGCAGTGACGTCATTCGGATGTCGCGTACAATTCACTTGGAGGGCAGGGAGTGAAAATCTGAATGGACGAGATTGGGGAGAGGCCGTACTGTGTTAGTTTAGATGATATTTCAAGACAAAAATGCGTGATCCTTAGCTTTAAAGAGAAGCGATTTTTCAACAGAACTGAATGACTTTCCTGCTATCGAGGCAGTGGATATTACCAACCTGTACTCCACACATCCTTCTACTCTAAGCATACAAAAGTATGGAGGCATATAACCTTTTTGTTAGCATATAACCATGGCTCCGCTAACATTGTGGTGCTTGTTTGGATTTCACCCGGGTGAGTGGCTTTTCTTTTACTGTCCTGTGGCTGTGGATTAGCAGACAGATAGCGCTAGCTTGAAAAGTTGTCTAAAGTTAACGTTACTTCCACTTAGCAACAAACATTCAACGGCACGGCTCCTCTGTGTGTTAACGGTTGTTTACCTTACGTTCGGTTAACCACTCTCAAAGGTCGGGTGACATGCCTCTAAAGACATGGATAATCACAAAACAGGATGGAGAAGTCATTTCAACTCATTGCCATTGCATGGCAGGCTAAGTTATTTAGGTTATACGTGCAACTGTCTTTTGTGTAACTGTTAACCCTGATTTTCTGTGTTGTTTGTAGCTATTGTTTTAAATCTACCACCTGGTTTTATCCCACCTGCTTTTAAAATGCAGGTAATGTGGGTTTGGTTTCAGTGAAATGTCGGGCAGCAGAAGCCGTAGTTCCAATTTTGACCCCTTTTTTTATAGCATTAATTGATTTTTTTGTTTCATTTATTTATGGAGTTAATTTAGAACAATGTTTGGATAATTTTTGAGTTTGTTAAGTAAATGAATTTAATTTTTGACGTGGCGACAATTTTTATTATTATTATTTTATTTTTTTTTTGGAAGTGAGTCAGAGCCAACCATGTTTTCAGTGCCCACAGCTTTTAAACTGAAAAGCTGACACATTTAGGTTATGTAACATAATAACCTAAATTACATTACCTTTGGCGAAGTGGTCGCTGCAAACACAAGCTTTATCCGAAAGTTTGAAATCCACATTTTCCTGCGTTTTTTGGGCAATTTCTTGCATTTTCCCTGTTTATGAAATGCCACTCGATAAAAGCTCTTAGTGGTTTCTCGGTTTGATCGATTTGAGCAACCATAGACGACGCAAACCACAGGCATTTTCAGAGTTTGTGATGTGTTTCTGACCGACAGACACCAGGTCTGCCCTCCATCTGCAGTTTGCACCATAGCAACGCAGTGACGTGACGTCATATGCAAACCACCTATTAGGACTTACTGGCACTATAACGACTTTCCCTGAATGTTTCAGCCTGTTGGGTAACTCGGCAGTGAATTACAGCTACAGACAAAGTCCTTCTCACAGGAGCGTTTCCAGCCAACATTTCTATTCAGCAGCTCTTACCATGAGAGTTTCAAACCCTCTCCTCCAAAAGAGGCTGTATGTATCTATTGTGAATAAATTGTAAATCTTTTTTCTCTCTCCCTTGTGTTTGCTGTAGCTCTGCAGCATGCAGGCAAGCATATGGAGGACAGTATTGTTGCCTCCTACACCGCTCTGCTGCTGGGCTGCCTCTGCCAGGGAAGCCAAGTGAGGATATAAAACGCACACATACGCAACATGATGTAAGATTATTTTTCCCAGTCAACGATGTTCATGCCGTTGCTCACCCACCTTTCTGTCGTTCTCAGATAAATGTGACTACTGTGAGAGAGCATCTACCTAAAGGGGATTTCTCCATCATGACAGAAATGCTGAAGAAGTTCTTGAGTTTCATGAACCTCACGGTGAGTATGACGGTCATCAGCTTTGCATTATGGTGCTGTCACCGTTATGGTAACGGAAACGAGACGTATACATTAGAATCATATTATAGTCTTTGAATTGTTTGCCTATATAAGCCGGCATCTGAGTTAAACACCTGATGCGATCCTAGCTCCAGGCAGTTATAAAAAGGCCCTTAAATTGCACTCATCGAGGGAAAAGCACATTTTTGTGTTGTGGCTTGGATCAAATAAACATTTTTCAAGACCGGTAATTCCACATTCCCTTTCAGTTTGACATATAATTGCAGTTTTTGCTCTCTTTTTCTGCACCTTCATTCAGCTCCTTTCTGAGAAAATGCTTGAATTTAGCTTATTTCATTAATGCAGAGATTGAGAAATGCATAATGTCTGAAACCAACATATGAAAAGGCTTTCTGATTGTCGCTCATTTAAAATATCTCCCAATAGCTTCTTAGCCAGTCTAAAATCACTTGCACAGCCTCTAGTGGCACTTAGCTTTTATAAAGCTTTTGTGGCAGTAATGTGCCATCATAATACCAAATGTGACCAATAAATTGTTACCAATTAAATACGATTCTTGTGAATCCAAGCAAGCGTAATTCAAGTAGTGATATGAAGGATAATTTAAGAATAAGTATTAATATTAAACCGAATAGTTACACGGTCACAGATGTGCGTTTTTGCAGCAGCTTTGAGAGTGACTCATCCTGTCAGAGCTGAAGATGGGAACCATCTGTTTCATAAATATCGCCTTTTCAAGTGAACAGAAGCTCAAACATCCTCACTGTCTGTGCCTTGAGACCTCACAAGTACAATAGTGCACGTTAGCAGTAGGGATGGGTATCGTTTCAATTTTATCGATTCCGATTCTGCTTATCGGATCCGGTTCTTATTGAATCTGGGTTCCGATTCCAATATTTTGTACTTTACTGTAGATTATAATGTTTGTTATTCTGTCAGCTGTTTCTGATGTGCTATGACAGGCAAATATCAATATCAATATATATGGATATTGCTGTGAATAACCAGATATCAATAATGCATTTTTCATACCGAAAGGGAGTAGACTCAACTGTAGCAAAATCATGTCACTGCTCAGTGATATTCCTCCACTTTCTCCTTGCTCATCATGGCTAAAGTGAAAGGAGTTTCTGTCTCTGGGGATTCACTGGACTGACATCATTTGTTTAATATAAAAGGCGAAAGTATGAGCTCATCCGTGTTTTGTAACATTACCTGATCGCGAGACGTCGCTACTGCTAGCGCTAACTAGCTTAGCTGCATTATGGCTGGGAGTCCGCTACACATTAAACACGGTGCATTCCTTGAGATTCACGCTCTGTTGAAGAAAATGCATCGTCATGTTGGAGGTGCTTCCTCCCTTGCAGGAAATATCCTGACTGCAGGTGTTTGCTGCGATCAGAATGTAAACAGAAGCAATGTGCTTTGCTGAGCCGCTGGCGTAATGCGCAACACGTGATGCGACCTCGTCACGTCGCAGATCCTGGGAGCCGATAAGCAGAATCCAAATGCACGTGTCTTAACGCATCCACAGTTCTTGGAAATTTGGAACCGGTTCTCGGTACCCAACCCTAATTATGTAACACTTGATCAAAGTGGTTTGTTTGTCCTTTTTACGAGCTGACGTTTGATGTTCCCGTCAGGTGGCTCGGGTCCAGGTAAAACTGACAAATCTCTGGCACACATGACATCAGTGGAAAGTGACAGCTCTGACAGGTAACGTGAGACAACGTCACATCCAGACACCGCATCACGATGTAATCCAGTTTTAATGTGCTGCATGTTTTCCTCCCGTAGCTCTGGGTTGTGGAGTCCCATTGACACCGCCAGCAGTCCAAACTTCCATTCTGCCAACTCTTTCTCTGCTTTCGGACCCAACAACTCCTTCAACCTGACGGGAGGTAACCTGCTGACAGACAAACTCAAGAATGCAGTCGGACTGGTGTGGTAGTTTATAGTTGGCTGGCTGCATTCAAACTGAAATGTGTGTGTGTGTGTGTGTGTTGTTGTTCAGTTTTCAGTGGAATGAATCTCCCGAAGTCATCGGAGCCTCAGCAGAGCTGGCCTGAGTTCACCTCCGCCTCCTCCATCTGGGACATACCGAGCAGCGACTCTCTGCACTCCTGGCCCAGCAGCTCCAGCTCCCCCACGGCCCCGACCGCAGTAAGAGCCGCCGTTTGTTTTCAGCGGAGCTCAAAGATTCTCCTACGCAGTATGGAAAAATATGGAGTTTGATTTTTAGTCATTTCCAGGAAAAAAAGGAAAGAGAGTATGAAAAGAGTACGGCCCCTATTCTGTTTTCTAAAATATAAAATTCATAATTTCTAAGAAATAAATTAAATACAAGCAGTCGGGCTGCATGATTCTGGTCAAAATGAGAATTTTTTTTCCACTCAAAATTGAGATCACGATTTTCTCCCACAATTCTTATGGACACCAATTTTTAAAGAAAAAATGTTTATTGCAGTGCATATTGTCTTCATGCAGACAGTAGAGTTATTTCAATGGTGCAGTCCTGAGTCAGTCTGCAGAGTTTTCCTGAAGGTTTGTGGAAGACTTACTGTGGGTGCACGTGTGGTGGGGGTTTGAGGGTGCTCCCCCAAGAGCATGTTACGTTTTCCAATTACATTTATGCAATTTCACATCATTTTGGTCCATTATTATTATTATGAGCACTCATTCTAAATATGCAACTCCCCAAAGCAAATAT
>JAOVVB010160083.1:0-11640 GCA_028570985.1 Heterobranchus longifilis | reverse complement strand
ATGCACCGTATCACCAAGACAAATTCCTAGTATGTAAAAAATACTTGGCAATAAAACGATTCTGATTCTGATTCTGAATATGAATCATTTTTATATGTTCAGTGTGAACATTTTGTCTGATATAACATAATCCAGGTGCCATTTCTCCTAAAATATATAGTATTTAACACATGCATTGTATTTAACACAATTAAACACATGGTACTTGTTAAAAGAAAAGATGGGATCATCGTTTGAAGAGAAAAACTACTGCAAAGCTCCAGCAGTGTAATGTTTTCATTGGATCATTTTTTCTGTATCATCGGCATTATGTGTGTTGCTCTTAGATTAAATCCATGTTTCTCCACTGACTAATTAATCCACTGATTAAAGTGAATTTAACTCTAATCTTTATCTAGGAAATCACACAATTCAACACTATAATAAATCTATTGTTGCATGCATGTATTTGAGTTTTGAGGGGACTTTAGGACAACAGATGAGTGGATTGATTAAAGAGCTGTGTTTTTGTTTTTCTTCTTATCCACTCAGTGCTTTTCACACCCGTCTGACATTCAGACAGTCTGTTGGCATGAGACAAATAGCTTGAATTAATTATCCGCAAAATGCCCTCAAATACAAGGCACCTTCTAAAGATTTCATAAGTAATTATTTTATGACACACAGAGCTCATTCTGTATGAAACCATTTAGATTTTTGTCTGAATTATTGTGCTGAAATCTGGATGCATTTCTGGAGAGAAAAAACAAAACAAGCCATGCACTCTGAGCCGCACCTTGTTCAAGGCTAGAGAGCCATCCAATTATCAAATAAAAACAGGAATATTGTCCTTTAACAGATACACCTCACAATGAAACCTTGACAACAGAGACAGACCTTGAGTCTGACAAAATGGTGCAGGTGGAAAGAGAACATGTCCAAGGCCTGATCTCTATTGAACAAAGGTCCTTTTTTCCTTTTGGCAGCTGGCTTTGTAAAAAGACAGAAAATGTTCCTGTGTAATTCAAACATAACCCACGTCACTGTAAGACATGAGGCACAGGTTGTTATGTGCAAAAATTACATTTTATTCAGCTTGTCCTCCAGAGGGACACAGGACCTCCAGGACTTTCACCCAGGAGACCCGAGTTCATTTGAAAATAAAAGTCAAAGTTTTTATTTTTAAACTCCTTTCATTAGTCTATGCTAGCCACCTGTGACGGCACTCACCTGTCACTCAAAGCAACAATGATGAAGAACTTTAAGCGTTAATATAATTTAAACTGGTGAGTTGTATAAAAATTAAACCCCTGTACAGTTGTCATGAACGGGGAAATTAGCTATAGAGACCAAAACAGTTTTTGTTATCAGGCTGTAAACATGTTTATTTCTGCTGTTGGACATTTTAACATGGGGGTCTATGGGGGTTGATTCTTTTTTTCAGTCACACACAGGACTTTGACCCAGGAGACCTGAGTTTGCGTCCTGCTTGAAAATAAAAGTTGTTATTTTTAAACTCGTCAGTCATGTGACGTCTGAAGTAACTGCATCCAGTATTTCTTGTTGTGTTATTGTGTGTGACAGCTGTATTTATAACACGGAAGTAGGGATTTTAATGCAATCCCAGTGTTTTTCTTTACAAATAGCAAGTTGTTTTGTTGATCTAAACATAATGAATTAGTCCAGTTTCACAACGTTAATCACAACGTTAATGACAGCGGAAAACACGCATGTGTTTAAAACGGGCGGAAAACACAGCAGAAAACTCATATGATACACAAACTGCTGTGCATACATTTCCGTATGATATTATACGACCTGTTCATGAAAATGCACTGCAGTCAATCATGGGCAGATAGTACAGATGCCACATATGGTTGGATGTGTGTTCATGCCTGGAATGACTCAGACTGGTTTCAATTTCGCACAGTGTCTGGTTTCTCTGTCGCAGCCTCGCAGTCTGCTCTCATCACTTTGTTTCTTTTTCTCAAGGATAAATTACAAATGATAAAAGTGTGTTTTGCATCCAATCTCCCCAACACAATGCCGACGCCTCCAGTAATGGGATCATTATTATGCATATCACAGATATCAAGAGGAATGAGCTTAAAAGCTTACGCGTTTAATTGATTAAGGCAGGCAGGCAGCCATGGCACTTTGTAACAAAGAAGGCTGTTTTCTTAAAGGTTGTGATATTTGAACGGCATATTCAAAGAATTGTAATTAAATATCACTATACTTTGACTTCTATAAATAAACGAACGTCATGCTGAGGTTCAACCGTGAAAGAGAAACCGCTACATGTTCTGTCACAGCTGAAAAGAGGATCAATTCAATTGACAAATGTTTAGAAAAATAATCTTTCTGGACAGTCAGTGTTTGATCAATGCTATATTGGGATTTCAAAACAGCTTTTGATAACAAACTGGCTTTCAAGATAAATCTCCAAACCGTTTGTGAGATGCATTATTATGCCACAAACATTTTACAGGAGTTACAGTTTGGCGGATTTTTGAAGACTCTGGAATTTGAAATCCCAAAAGGATAAATAAGATGAGGCCTTCAGAAATTAAATATTAAAATATTAAGCATTTGCTTTGAATGGACTTGGTCTCGGCTATGTGTAAAGCAATATTAGCACAGCTTTACAAGCACAATCTTCAAATGCTGTCATTTTGACATTCAAACACCTGAAAGACTCTTCACAATGACTTGTGACTCGTCTTCAAGGACTCGAGACTACGACTCGCTCCAAAAGACTTAACCTCATGCCTGCTGGCAGGTTAGGAGTAGGGTTAGACAAAAAAAAATGTTTTGAGCCAAAGCTTATAACAGAAGAACCGTGAGGCCAAAATGCATGTATGAGGCTTCATTTGAAAGGCAACATCTTCTCGTTTCTGAAAATATGTTTGTTTAGGAATGTCTAAAACACAGCCTAAACTACATCAGTCCAAACATGTTTTTTTTTATCTAACCCGCCGGCGGGCAGGAGGGTTTTCAATTCAACTTTATTTATGTAGCACCTTTCATACAAACATGCAAGTGCTTCACAGAAAATCATTTTTTATTATTATTTTAAGAGGTTAAAACAGATCTGTGTTTTTTGTATTATTATTATTATTATTATTAGAAGATATTCAGAATCTTAAAATATGTTAAATTTCATGCACAGAATATTGGTGATTCTTGACGATTACAAAGCCTCAGTGTTCAGACAGTTTTCAGTTTTGTAAAAGTGAAGAAAAAGCAACATTTTATTGCAAATTGTACAGATGCTGACAATATTTCTGTAGCAGTAATGAAGAGGAAACCTTCCTCCCATTGGAGGAGGAAACCTTCCTCCCATTGGAGGTGGACATCGTGCCAGATTAGTATGTATATTTTTTAATAAAATATAAGTTTTTGACAACGTCTTGGTAGACAAACCAGTGGATTCTGAGCCGCGGTGTGATTCAGCTGACCTGAAACACTTTGACCAACAGGCTGTTTGTCACGTACGCAGTGTTTCCTCCACCTGAGCCGCAGCAGCGGAGTCTCGGAAGCCCTGCTGCACTCTGCGGTGCAATGTGACCTGGATGAGAGCTGGAGGATACTTATCTAATGTGGGGCAGCGCAGATTGCATTGTATCCACGGGGCCGGGGAGTGCGGAGCTGGGAAACTTCAGGGACACAATCTGCTTAAAGCAGATAGAGATGGCCTACTCTCTTCACTCTGCTCAGCTCTGCCTCTGGTCCGAGGCCAAAAGGAAAATGAGAGAAGAGTAATTGATTTATTTACTCCCGACTGATTGAATTTCATCGGACAGAGACTCATAGATGAGGCAGATGTTGCTTAACCTGCTTAATTTCCTGATGTTTACATTGATTTATTTACAGTATTTGGCAATAGTTATGATTGGGGGCAAACTAAATTAGGCTTTAATAGTTAATCCTCACTTAACTCTTTCCCCGCCATTGAGGAGATTTTCCAGCAATCCGTGTTTACCTGAGTGAGGGGCTCCTTCCCTGGGGTGGATCTGAGCAAATGTCGGGCTGGGTGACTAAAACTCCAAAATGACTTTTCTTTTTTCTGGGATTACTCATCCATATAACCTTAGCAGACCTACCAGAGGTAGACAAATATTTAGATTTTAGATTTTTATATTTAGGCAAATAAGACATGGGCAAAAATGATAGAAATGACAATTTTCTCAGCTTTTTGTCCGAAATGTTGTTTTTGATGAAAATTACCAACATTCAAGTGTTGAATTAATGAAGCTAGAATAAAATATGTTTTTCTATAAAAAAAAAAAAAGGTCTGATCTTTTGATATATTAACTGTTTACATATGCATAGTATTCTAGGGGTCTTGAAAGATTAGTGAATATGATCAAAGATGCTGGTGCTGGCTGAGAATATTTTTAATAAAACTCTGGAGGGTAAAGAGTTAAACGAGACTCAGTCCCTCCACCTGTGTTGGTCCTCGTTAGTGAGAGTGCACATGGCTCTGGCCCTGAGGCTGTTCATATGAGCCGGGGGGGAAAAAATTCACATAAAGCTCATCATGTGGAATTAGAGGAGTAAAAAGAACACTATCAAAAACCCTAACATAATTAGCACATTAGAAAGTAGTAAGCATCAATGTCAGTAGAAATGATATCCACTACATTGTCTTTGAATGTGTGGAAACTGTCTGGATTCATCAGGTGCTTAAATCTTCTGCCAGTGTACTTATCTACCCGATGTCTTCATTAAAATAGTCTTCATTAAAATAGTCCAAATAATCCATGATGACTCCACCGGCAGACATTAAACATTGATCTGAGGTTAAACCTGCCTGCCAGGAGGATTTCATTTAAATCCTGATTTAATACCTGTAGTGTAACCTTAATGAAGATTTAAGGAAATCAGATCACATAATTTACGATGTGAGCTTGTCTCCTAAAAGTTCCCAAAACTAAACTGCATTCTCAATTACGTTTCGGAGGAAACGCATTTTCCATCGAGCGGCGAAAAACAGTTTTAAACACATGGTTAGGTTTGGGCAACGACACTACTTGGTTAGGTTTAGAAAAAGATCATAGTTTGGATTAAAAAATCAAAATCAATTTAGCTGCTGTTACAAGTTCCAACAACTTAGTTTTGAAGCATCGTGTGGCCTTAAAACTAAACCTGCACACGACACCCAGTAGGGTAGATTAAAGCAGGACACAAAATACAGTTTGGGTGATAATTTCACCTTTTTTTTCCCCCTCGTCCAAATAAATTTGGCTAACCTGCAGGGTTGTGTACAGATTGTCTAATTGCTCCTGTTTCTTCAACATGATCTCATGGGAAAGCGTATAAATAGCACATCACTTCTCATGTGTCATTAATGACCCGTTCTCATTCCTCTTCACTGCGGTCGCAGTGGAAAACACAACAAATGTTTAGGTAACAAAACTACTTGGTTTGGGTTAAGATAAGTAACTTTGTTGTGTAAATTAAGTTACGTACGTAAGTAAATACTCAAAGTAAATAACTCAACGTTGACTTTTGGTTTCACACGGTCTCCTGCGTGAAAGCCCATCCATCCTCCCTGACCGCCTCCCTATGTGGACTTTCTCGCTCTTTATACTACGTCACCTATAGCTGAAAGCCCGGTGTGACTACCTGCTGTGAAATGACACGCAAAAAGCAAAAAAATTTGTTGTGATAACACGTGAAATTACTTGACAAATTAGCGTGTTTTTCATACTTTGTGAGACCAGGCAGGTTTCTTGCCATCTTTGACTTCTTTTTTACGACGTCAGTGCGTTGCAATTTTTTATCACTACAGATGGAAATAATGGCCAAAACTACTTAAAAAAAAAAAAAGAGTTACCAAATTGTGCTGAACCAGATAATCCTTGAAAACCCACTCTGGGTCTTGGCTAACTTGTCCAGAAAACCTGTCCTGAACACAGAATCAATAGAGCGATCATCAGATTGACAAGATGGCTCTGTGTGTACAAATCCGATTTCTCTCCAGAATAATGCCTCTAACAAGCGCCAGCAGCATGACAGCATGTCTCACACACTCTGCTGCAGTGTCGTGCAAGTCAAGTGAAGCTCAGCCACGTCCGGAGACATCTTGTCGAGGAAAACTGACCACGGATCGAGTCAGCGCCTCTGGGCTTGGCTGTTCCCTTCTCGTGAGCTAATGTAAGGGCGGATGCACACTCGCCTCCCCGGGCCGGATGCTGGTCTCTACCCCTCGGATCACAAGTTCAATTAATTTCACAGTTGGCGGCACCCACAGTCATTTCACCGGGGTCTGTTGTCTGGAACTGGAGAGAAATGGGAAGAATACGATGCACCCTGAGACACAGCCGCTCCTTTTCCTCCTCGTCTACCATCCCCTCCACCCGTGAAGGCTCCGCTCGCCCGGAGCCACATCTGATCTGAGAGGGCCACAGCTCTGCAGCATATTAAAGCTCACATCACGGCGATAAGGGAGAGATGAGACGGCCGCATGCATCATTACTGCTCCATAAAGACATCTCTTTTCCATCTCGCTCAACAGAAAATGTTAGAATTTATGTGAATTCATTAAAGAGTTGAGTTAATTGACAGTCAAAAGATCAATCACATCACTTGGACGTAGTCTCAAATGCAAATAAATAAAAGCTTTTCAGACACGACCGAATAAAGTGTATACAATCATCCCTGGACATCGACCGAGTCTAATACTGACTTGCGATATGAATGTTTCAAACATAAACTGGAATGGCAGCACTCCAAAAGCCCAAAACAACTCAATACCGAGGCCTCAGTATTAGCATTTTATTTTTATCGGCTGGTGTATTTTCTCAGAAAAGACTGCAGACGCCACAGGAGTGGTATCACCCTCTGATTAGGCAATCATCCGCAGGTGTGTGTGGGTGAGGTGCTGACTTCCAATGACTGATTAAATTCACCAGACACCTTGTCAGTAAAAAGAAGTGCATTTTATCATTCAACTAAACATCGCAACATTCAAACTTCTGTATGCAAACTTCAAATATATGCACTTAAACAAACCACAATGTGAAGCACCACTTTGCAATCACTGCCATGAATTCAAATATGTCTTTGGTTTCCACATTGTCAGTGATGTATATGTATATACATATTTTCACAAGCTTCATTGTATTCTGTATCTGCTGGATTATCTGACCTGATTAGGAATTTGAGGTATTTTTCCACTGCAAAGGTATTTTTTCTTCTCTTTTATTTCACAGGCAAAGTATTTTTACACAACCAAAAATGGAGACTGCATATTATTTAACCTCTTGAAATAGACATACCATCTAGGATACTTTTTTATGGAAAGTATTTTTTGCCAGTTTGCATCTCAGTTGGTTAAAGTGGTTCAATACGGTCATGTCTTTTGATGACTTTGATAGCAGAAACTAGTGGCTAGTATTCTGTGCAATCGGTCTTTTGTAAGGTACTATAGCCGGAGATATACTTGCATTTAAATACGCGTATGTGAACGCATGATCAGAAAGATCAGAAATTGTTTATTGCTGCGTATATGAGTATATTTCTGACTTAACACGTTTCTATCAACCCATCAGTCCTTTTTTTTTTTTTTTTCCAGTATTGACCCTTCAGTGTCATCAAATCTGGCAGGATGTGGCAAAAAACTATTATCAAAAGTGCAACAAATGAGATCTTTGAACAACAAAACTGTAGTAGAATTATCTAAATCCTCTTTTGAAATGGATTTGGACTTCAACTGCACAGCTTAATCACTGCCTACATTGAATCAGTACCCAAACTCTGCCAAAAAGATTTGGAAATGTGTGTGATCAGTAAACTGCAGACAGAATATAAAAGGGAGACCTTGACTAGTGGACCAGTTTCTATCAGATTTAGCTGCCAACACTGATTAGCTTCATGAATGGTGAAAATACCGCCATTAGTTTTATTTTTTAAGGGGATATTAAAATATAGTGTCCAAGTGGATTACAAGAACTCTGCAATGCAAGATTTGGAAATAACCCAGGACCAAGTAGTATTCAAACTTTTCCAGTCAAATGATACCTGCATTGTTTTTGTACCCAGATCAAGAAAAAAAAAGACTATTTGTATGGTTTTGCAACCGATTTAATGTGATGTGTGATTGGCCCATACAACCCTTACAGTATGTGGTGTGGTGAAGTCAGATATCAAATGAAGTACTCTATTGGTATCAGTATCACTTTTTTCACTTGGATATTCTGTCCAATAAACGAGCGACCATTTCGACTTGCATTGACATTCGTGCAGTGTGAATGCAAACCGAACCAAATGGAAAAAATGCAAAAATGTTGCAACTTCACCCCTCGACTCACACCGACTCACACCGAGTCGAAAGGTGTGAAAGCACCCAGAGGAAGCCCAGAAAAAAATCCAGCTCTCGATCCAAAACCTTTATACTGTGAGGCAAACAAGCTGCTGTGGGCTGCACACCAAGCTCTGTGGTGCGCACTTATAATAATACCTAATGCTGATGGTGCTCTGCAAACCACATTATACCCGGTGATGAATGAGAGCAAAATGGGTAAATATTATAATGAACCATCATGCATTCCTGCAGGCACTCAGCTGGTGTCGACTCTTAATGAGCGCTAAAGAAAAGTGGCCACACTGCTTGTTGAAACATCTCTGATAGATGTTTCACATTACGGGCGAAAAAGGCCACCATTAGCATATCCAAACCTCACAATTCAACCAGCTCCCCCCCCCTTTGCTTTTCTCTCTTTCTTTTCCCCATCCTCTCTTTGCCACTCTGTCAGGCAGGGCAGCGTGTGCTGGTTGCTTTTCCAGGGCAACACACAAGGGAAGTTGCTAATCAGAGGCCTATCACTCCTACCCACTCTTGGCTCTACACGGATGTCTTACTCCACACATTTGCACAGTAGCACGCCTGCAATCCCTGATCTTGCAGTCGCAGCGTGGTGCTGTACGGATGCTGAATTTTTCATATTGGTACAAGCAAAGGCTCCTACACATGTTTTTTTTTACTAGATTTATGAATGAAGCCTGGTGTGTGTGTAGGATGCATCACACGAGCGATTGCAGGTCTGCCCGAAGGGTCACAGGAAACCGGTGGGCGGCGGCTGGTGGAGGAGCACTCGGCTTCTCCCATTCACAGAAAACATTCAGAGGCAGTGACTAACGAAGCATTTAGAGGAGAAGGCTCCGGCTGTGTCGTCAACCTGCAGATGAGTTGCAATTGTAATTTCTGGTGCCATTTTACATACAATTACCAGCCATTTGTGCCTGGAGTGAGAGCTCGCCGCCGCTCGCAATTTGACACTCGAGCGGCAGCAGCGCTGTTTGGAGAGGAGTGGGAGAGAGTGGGAGGTTTGATGTGGAAGAAAAAATCATATCTCTACCCAACTGGGCGCTGATTTGTTTGTACGATGGTTTTGTGTTTCTCTGATGAGCTCATTGTGCGTTTACCAACACTTTGTGTTGTGTGTACGTATATTCTGATTGTAGATGTGTGAGCACTCCAGATTGGATCATTGTCCTCGTGTATACATGCTACAGCCAACAAAAGTTACATTTATTCATGTTGGTCCAGACTGTCAGCTTTTTACACATTTTAAGCTTTGCGGCGATGCATTTTGGGTTTTAAAATGGTTTATTTAGTCATTTTCTCAACACATAAATTATATTTAATCTTTCCAACAAGTCCTCCAAACCATAAACGTCCACACAGGTAATTTGTTCCTAACCTCTAATATGACCCATATGAATATTAGCGCCCCCAGTGGTGGCAGGAAATCCGACCCACAGAAGCGTTTTCTGTCTTCGTAACTAAACGTGACAGTCACGGTTTCAAACACGTCGTTAACGTTGTGAAATGGTCGCAATTTTGTTGGTTTAGGCACAAAAATACTTATAACCTACTTGGTTAGGGTTAGCAAAGGATTGTGGTTTGGATTAAAAAGTACATTTGTTACGTTACTTCACTTCCGTGCATTCGTAGCCTACATGACGTAATTGTACATGTGACGTAGTTCCATTTGTTACCTGATGTTAAAATAACTCACAGTTTACTTTTAGTTACAGACAGGACACTGGGTGTCCTGTGTTTGTTTGATCCTTCCGCCTGTCGTAAATGGTTTTTCTCGCTCTTAAAACTACGTGACATGACTTCCTGCTGTGCTCCATCATAATGACTACAGCCACTAGAGGGCGCCGCCTAGCAAGAAATGTAAATATGGGTCTTAATTGCTGCTTGTCACGACTTTGTTTTGGTGGACAGACTCAATTTTTCAGTTAGAAAATCCAGTAATTCTTTCCACTTGACAACCCAAAATTTGAGAAAAATCTACTGACGTATCCTGGGACACGTCACCCCGAAATAACGAAACAACATCACATTCACACCCCAACATATACTGTAAATAAAGCAGTTAACTATTACCACAGTATTATCACTGTAGCAGTAGTAATACTGCAGTTGTATACATCCTACCTCAACTATTTGTATGCTGGTAGTGTACAGTGTTGGTGGAAAACTTTCATATCCTCCGAGCCTCTGCTGAAGTCACGCTACGATAAAAATAAGCTAAGCAGGGGGGTGTTAGGGTTTTAATGCATTTTTGAATTTCTGAAGGGGGTGTTCAAGCTAAAACAAGGCGTTAATGTGCTCTTTAAACATTTTCAGTTTTCTTTTCACGGGTAACCTTTTGCATATATTTTTAGATGATCATTATGTACGTGTGAGTCTCCTGTGTTGAAGTGAGTGCAAGTGTTCTGAAATTGAGCCCACTTTGTTTTCCAAATGAGGACAATGTCCTTCACAACGCAGCCATTAACAATCAGCCTCTTCTCACCACTTTAAGGGTTTTTTTGTCCTTGGTTGTCAGCTTTTTTTCTTGAATCATTCTATCCTTCTGGCAGCTTTTTGAATGCAATCCCTCCTCATTGTAAAGGGAGAATACTTCCCCTATGATAAAAACAACACTGCCTCGGGCTGGCCTTCCTACTGTATCAGAGCTAATTCCTTGCATACCAATACACACTGTCCTCTTTTAAATATTGGTGTTTGGTTGAGGCCACTGTGCTGACAGAAGCATTTCCATGTCCAGCTCTGCCCTGTCCTTGCCCTCCACTCATAATAGATATTGACAGGTGCAGCGCAGATAACGCTAATCTGCATCCTAACAGGATTTCACGTGTCATATAGTGCTTTCTCATCGCTGCCGCATTCAATTCACAACATTGTTATGCTGCTAATATCGTTTCACGGTGGCGCAGCCGACAGCCTTCACAGGGAGGGATGTGAAACTTTGGCGATCTTTATACTATATTTATACGGGCCTCCCTCCCATTCAAACAGATTTCCATTGACTAAAAATCACAACCGTTTATCTCATACGAGGTGGGTTTAAGATGATGACTGACAGAGGAGAAACTCTCCTCCTCACAGTCTGTGAGCATAAACAAGCAAGATGGCTGCTGCCGTTACCCGTTCACACAATGCTCAGGAAACTCACAGCAAACTGTGAAACTAGGTAAGGCTGATCAAATATGAATCAAGATCCTGTTACTACATTGCCCCTAGTGGTGGGAGTAAATACGACCCATATGAGTGTTTTTTGCCCTCATACCTAAACGTTACGTTCACGGTTTTAAACACGCCGTTAACGCTGTGAAAACGGACGTTGCGGCGGTGGG
>JAOVVB010160072.1:0-11640 GCA_028570985.1 Heterobranchus longifilis | reverse complement strand
TGCAATTCCGCTAACTTTATAGTTTATATGACGTTTATTTTGTAGGATGTGACCGGAAGTACTGCTTGTCTGCAATTTGTCTAATTTTACTTGCAGTTGTAGTTACTGACCATGGCCACCAGATGGCGTGACTACAGACTGTATGGGCGCGTGATACCCTCGTTAGATATAACAGAGTGGATTACATATTTTAAGTAAGGTAACATCATTCAGAAAGTGGGTTTTTACGCCATCTGGTGGCTACGGTCAGTAACTGCAACTGTAGTAAAATTAGACGAATTGCATACAAGTAATACTTCCGGTTATATATATCCTACAAAATAAAAGAATCACGGCTCGACTTTTCACTGAGTCAACAATCGCTCGGCTTTTACCACACTGTTTGTTGCTTATATTACGACAAGAAAATAATCAGAGCTCGTTGGCTCTGCTTAACCCAGCGTTGTGGTTATCTTTTGTGCCTAAATCCCTCAGGGTCCACTGTAGCATGGATGTACTGTAGGTATGATTAGCTTACAATAGCCGAAGCTAATGAAAGCTTCCAAACGAGTGTCTCTCACATTATGACGGAAAGTATTGTAACATATGTATGCAATTCCTCTAACTTCATAATATAGTTGTAGTTACTGGCCGTGCCGCCACTAGACGACGTGAAACGCCACTCTCTACATTTTATTTTGTAGGATCTAACCGGAAGTATTACTTGTATGCAATTCCGCTAACTTTATAGTTTATATGACGTTTATTTTGTAGGATGTGACCGGAAGTACTGCTTGTCTGCAATTCGTCTAATCTTACTTGCAGTTGTAGTTACTGACCGTGGCCACCAGATGGCGTGACCATAGACTGTATGGGCGAGTGACACCTTCGTTAGGTATCATATACTCATATTACGGCAAGAAAATAATCAGAGCCAAGCAAGTGTCTGAAATGTAAGCTACATAGGCCTACTTCACTGTTAATATCACGAAGACTTTACAAATTAATTGAGTCTGACTGTAGGTCTACTGACTTTTTAATGTGAACTACCACGACTACTATATTTTTAGGTAATTTATTTATTCATGGTCCTTTGATATTCATGTTTTGGATTGTTTTATTTCATGTTAATGTTCTTCTTAGACATAGATCAAGGGTTTGTACATGCTTTTTGAAAATGAATTGTTCAATAAAGTATATATATTTTATCTACATGGGTGTATTATAAAAACGTCCATGGTTGTCTAACAAAAAGCTGGAGTGCAGATCACCCTCCTGACCAGCAGGTGGCGGTAGTGCGCGTGCGCCATGACGTTATTTGCAAATCGCCATAAAACAACAGGAAGAAGATGCATCAGATGTCGCGTGCTCTGCTGGAGGTCAGGCGTTTGATGAGAAGCTCAGTAATCTGTAACGAAAATCCCGTGTTTTTACTTGTAAAACTCACTTAGGATTCAACACACATATTAACGGGACGTCGTCTGTTGGTATCGGTGAATCCAGCAGCTCGTCGTTGACCAGTTTGTCTCGGATTTGTGAGTGTTGCGATATAGCTAGCTAGCTAGCTAGTTAGCGCTTGCTAACGTTAGCTTGCTAACGGCTCGGCTAGCAGCTGCTCGCCGGTGTTTAGCAGGTGACCCCTCGAATCGTCTCCAGCCATGGACAACTCACAAGGGTCGGGAGGAATGAAAGGAGGTATCGGGAGTCTCTTTGGAGGCGGTGCACCTGAATACTCCAACACAGAGCTCGCCGGTGTTCCCTGTAAGCGCCTCTTAATGTTACACTAGTGCTAGCTAGCTTAACAGCTGTAACGCTTGTGCTATATAGCTCCATGCCCTTTAAATATCTTGCAACATTAAACACAACTTTCTCTATATAAATGTTGAATTATGTAAAAAGTGAGCTAATACCTGCCTGTTATGTATATCTCGCTATATATGTTGATTCTGTTAAACTACACTTACTGTTTTGTATTATTTTATATTATATCTATACTATACTGCTACATTTGATTATGCTATCTTATGTTATGTTGCTGTTATGTTATGTTGCTTTTGTCCACCTGCCACTGGGGCTGGTGGATTCCAAATTTGACCAGTGACTCAATAGATTGCCATTGGGTTTTTTAATTTGGTTGGTGAGTGGAGCAAATCTAGCAGCCACTTGCCTATTTTACCAGCATGTGGCTGGTGCTAAATTCCAACCCTGACTATACAGTATATTTTATTACCTTTCACCTTATACCATATCCCATATTCCATACCATCATAAGTTGTCATATTATGCCACAATATTAGGATTACATTATATATTTGTCTTACATTGCAATATTATTAATAACACAAGTGCCATTACCACTGCCACTTTACCTTGCAATTTTTGTCACCATATGTTCTTGTATAGTTTTTCTACTTTTTATTCTATTCCTGTTTTAGTTTTTATACACCTCTTATTATTTATACTTTACTTTCTCTATGCATCTGAACTATTGTTGTCTTTGTACTGCTGTAACTGAATTTCCCCTCTGTGGATCAATAAAGGTTTATCCTATGTTATTAATATTCTGTTGTAATGTAATTTCAGTGACTGGAATGAGTCCTCTGTCCCCGTACCTCAATGTCGACCCTCGTTACCTGGTTCAGGTAAGCTACAGCTAAAGTAGCATCTTAGCTGTTTACAGTCTTAAGTTAACGTGTTTTTGTGTATTTCTCTGACTCTACCAACTGTTGATGTTGTGTTTCAGGACACAGATGAGTTCATTCTGCCCACAGGCGCAAATAAAACAAGAGGGAGGTTTGAACTGGCTTTCTTTACCATAGGAGGATCCTGCATGACTGGTAAGGGATAAATAACACCAGTAACATCACATTGTCACTCAGCTTCATCAAAGTGTACCCCAAACTATATTTACTCTGTTCAATAGGAACAGTTTTTTGTTTGCTGTAATTGTGAGAAATGTAGTAAAAATGAAAATACTATACATGTACTATATGTGTTAGAAATATGTGGACACTGCTGTTTACTTAGTTTTTTTGTACTTTCTGTACTACTCTGTGGCTGTTGTTCATGTTTTGAGTTTGGCCCTAAATTCGAGGATATCTTAATTCTACAACATAACTTTCAATGTAATTTGCAATAGGGCCTATTACTTTTATTACTTTTTCAGTATCACTGCCAATATTACTTTTAAATATCATGCATGCAGAATATTACATTTCTTTTTTAGTTTACTTATTTACTAAATGTATCTTAGTTTTTATTGTTATTCTATTAGGCACAGGTGTTAACATTACTACACTTTACATTAGGGCTGAACGATTTTGAAAAAAATATATAATTGCGATTATTTGAACTGATATTGCAATTGCGATATTATTTGCAATATTGGAGGAAATGATAATTTTTTTACGCCATTCTAATTTTCATTGTAAAACATATTCAAATGATTATGGTGTAATTTTTGTGGCGATTTGTACCAAACAAAGATGCTTTCTTAAGTCTGTATATGGTGTGTAGGTCAGGACATCTCTGCAGCACCATATTTAATTTAAAATGGTATTTCGACATATTTTGCCTTTTAACAAAAATTAGAAAATTGCAGTAGGTCATATTGCGATTTCGGTAACATTTATATTAATTGTTCAGCCCTACTTTACATGTATTACTCTGTTGCAGGGTCCAAAATTAGCACCATTTACTAGCCAATGGCTGCTAAAATATGCAAGTGCTAGTAGATTTGCTTCACTTACTAGCCAAAAAAACAATGGTAATCTATTGATTGATTGCTGGTTGATCTTGAACATTCATTAGCCATTTGACCGGTGGACAAAAAAGTTACTCCCTGCTCTGTTGTTGTTGTTTTTATTCTTGTGTATGTATATTCTATATGTTTGTTATTGGAATTTTTGAGCAATCTCTGGCACAAGAATTTCCTTCGAGATTAATAAAGTTCTATCTTATTTTATCTACAATGATATTTCGACAACAGTGTGCCCGGGAGAAAGGAGACTGTTACAGCAGCAGATTATGGCACATAGTTGTTCAACAATCACATTTGGGTGTCCACAGTAGGGCTGCACAATATATCGTTTTTTTTATCATCATCACAATATCAACTTTGGCAATAAACGCATCGTGAAAGACTGCGACACATTGTGAAAGACACTCAGGGATTTTTTGAGTTAGTTGAAAGAGTATTGGTAGAAAAATGCTCTTTAAAATGTAACTATTTTTCTTTTTGCATTTTGTGTTCAGTGCAATGTTCAATTTGTTCAATAAAATGTTAAATCAACAAGCAATTTGTTGTGTTTTAGCAGAATACTTAAAGCAGCAGAAAGGCAGAAATGATATGACTATATTTATCGCAAGTGATATCGCAATATTCAACAATGTTATCGCATATTTTCCTCATATCGTGCAGCTCTAGTCCACATACTTTTTGGCGTATAGTTTATGTGGAGTAAACAGAATTGAAATACCTGAATTTTTAAATAGTTTTAGCCTAATTTCTCACTTAGTCTTTCTGCCCTTTGACGTCAGGCGCTGCACTCGGAGCTGTGAATGGTCTCAGGGTGAGTCTGAAGGAGACGAGAGACATGGGCTGGACCAAACCTCGTAATGTACAGTGAGTATGACGTTCAGTTTACCAGTATTATTGTCATTCCTATTATTACCACCTGTCCTTTAAATGTTTGCTTTCTTTCCCCAGGATTCTCAACATGGTGACCAGACAGGGTGCTTCATGGGCCAACTCTCTGGGCTCTGTCGGTAAGACCTGATCTTATGAATGAAAACCATATTGCAACATGAAGGAAAGCATTGCATATTTAAACATGTAATTAGGGATGTCAATTTTCTTTTTTTTTTTCCGGACTGATAGCCGACCCCCTTTAACCGATCGTTAACCGTTAACTGACAAGCAGGAAACTTTCCCAGTTCACCCGTCTGGGAGGTTCAGACATATTATTCAGTGTCTGCGGAGAGCTGCGGACACCGTCCGTCCATCCGACCTGCCAGAGCGCGGGGATTTTGGATGGAGCGTAAAGCAGATGTTTTGAAAAGTTGGAGCGACTCCTTATCTCCCGCTCCACCCCGATCTAATGCCGGCCTCCGGTGGACTCTTGGCCGGCGGGTGAACGAGGAGCTGCGAGGCTGTGTGTCTGTCTGCTCTCCTCTGTGTGTAGGACGGCTGCTTTAGGCCTGAAACATGCTCCATGCAAGGATGCAAATGACAACGCCTGGCCCAGCTGGCACAAACGCACGTCCCCGATGAACATAGTGACTGTGTGCTGGTGGAGGAAACAAACATCAGTCCTCACAGGGGCAATATTGAGATATGCAGAGTGCTTCCACAGTAGTAAACAAACATAGTGTTGTAGAGGAACATGTACAGCTGTGCTTTCTGCACAGAAGGAAGAAAAAAAAGTAAATGGGACGATGAGATGTGGCCTGAATGAAAAGGTGACGACGTGCCCTAAAAATGTCGACACATACGGACATGTTCAGTCAAACCGCTCAGCTGTGGTTATTTTGAAGAGGTCAGCTTTCTCTTGTTGTTTCATGCTGCAGCGCTCCAAGCAGCAGCGCACAGACTGCAGCTCGCACTTGCATTACGATTTTCAGGTGACACATTTCAGAATGCAACAACGCACAAAATTCATCTTGCGTAGCTCAAAGCGTGAAAGAGCGGAAAAAAGAAGCTTAAAACACCGTGGCTAACCAAGTTAACTATCAGTTAAAAAATAGATTGTATAACATGTTTTTTCGTTTACCATGCAACAAACACTTTTTCTTCCTTTTAATTTTTATTCTAAAAATATTATTTTTAACTGATAGTAATAGTCTGTCAAAATTCTTAATGTCGGTTAACAGTTAATCATTAACATCCCTACATGTAATATTTGTGTGCTTTTATGGATTTTGTGTTGACGTTGGGTTTGTTCATTTTTCAGTTTCCCTCTTTTGAATGCCTTTACTCTTGTGTAGTACAGGTGTGTTATAAGCTATGTTTTGTTGTCACCTCTCTTAAAGCTTTGTGCATTTTTTGCAGCCTTGTTGTATAGTGTTTTTGGAGTGGCGATCGAGAAGGCCAGAGGAGCAGAGGACGACATCAACACAGTGGCTGCTGGGACCTTAACTGGGATGCTCTTTAAATCAGCCAGTAAGTGTCTTTTCTGCTTTTATATCTGCCATTAAAGTGTTAGTAGTGTTATTTAATCTAAGAGATGAAGAAAACTCTAGCATTTATTGTCTCCATATAAAATCCATAAGAAGTTTTCTTCTTACTCATCACAGCATGCAATATTTAGAATGCTATTAGGCTGCAATGAATGATTGTCATTCATTAAGCTGTTTAAAAAATAAAAACAAATTAATCTTTTTATTTATTGGTTAATCTATTTAATTTGGTGCTCCTTACAACTTGCCAGAGCCATAAGTTAAGTTATAATTATAGTTTTTGTTTTAACAGTCCAATTTCCAAAGATATTAATTTTACAGTGATACAAACAGAGAAAACCAGCAAATCCTCACATTTGACAAGAATTAGATATTATATAGGAATTATCATTTTTTAAATTTTCAAATTTTTCCGGAAGGCCGGAGAGGCAAGCAAGATCTTTTTCTTTTTTTTTGCCAGCATCATTTTTCATTTTTTTTTCCATCTCTGAAAACACCAGGTGATTATTTTTTTCAGCCTCAGTTTTTCTAAAAAGAAAAAACAAACATTTTTTTAGAAACTTCGAAAAAATTTGCCTGAATTTTTTTCCCACCCGTTTTCACACCTCTCAGGGCTTCTGTACATTTTCAGTGAAAAACGATTAAAATGATTACAGTCTGATTTTTTTATGAGGATTTGTACTGACAAATATGTTTTTTTAAGTCTGTAAAATATGATTTGTAGGCCGGGACATCTCTGCAGCACCACAATACTTCATTCAGAACAGTATTTTCACACATATTTTGCCTTCAACAAATATTGCATCTCCAGTGATTTGGATATTGCACTAGTCCATATTGGGATTTCGATAAAACTTTGATTAATTGTGCAGCCCTGGCTGAAATTAGTGATTGTTTGGCATTTTTGCTTAATAAACATCTTAAACAATAAATACATTTTAGTTGTTTAAATTTCTGTCATTGATTAGTTGTCTAATAATTTGAGCGCTTGTAACTATGTGCTTGACGGACACTTGTCTCTGTACCGTCTGGTACTTTGGGTAAATAAGAATAATTTCCTTGTTGCTGTTGCACAGGTGTTTTTGGTGCATATTTACGCACACAGCTTTTTCACTCATTCTGTGTTTTTTGCAGGCGGTCTAAAGGGTGTAGCCCGAGGAGGTCTGGCTGGTTTAGCCTTATCTGGTGCCTACGCTCTCTACAACAACTGGGACCATCTCACCGGCTCGTCCTCGTCCTCCAGGCTGTACTAACCCTCTCTCCCACTCAACACCTGCTTCTACATTATAGGGCCAAATATCTCCCCGGGACACAGCCTTTAACCACAGCGCTAATTAGACTCTGGTCAAATGCAGTGTGCTGTTCAGGGAAGTGTGGGCTGGTCCCAGTTTGCTGCTTCACTTTCCTTTCCAGGAGCATTCTGGGAAATTAAAAGATCTGAAAAAGAAGATTGGACTAAATTCCCCTGGGAATCCAGATGTCCGTCCTATAACACCCCTCTCTTCATTTGTCTTGATCCTCTGCGGTATTCCTGCCACTGATCTGATCAGTGACGAGAATGTGAGGATGTTTTCTAGAGGTGTGTCATTTGTTCTATCTTTGTTTATGGGAGACTTATTAGTCTTCTTTGATGCTAGTTTTGAAATCAATCAATGAACCCGTGATATTTGGGTTGAATGAGCCAATTTGTAAGATCTGGTGTGTGTGTGTTACCAGATGAACGGCAGTGGATTCATGTACTGATTCTGGACTGAAAGACTTTTTCCGAGGGACACAGAACTAAGCCTTACGGTCCGTTCTTCTCTTGTATTTATTGAAGCGTATCTGCAGTGATTCTCTCTAAATCACTGTAAAGCTGTTTGTGTGTCTCCATCAAACCCGCTGTATTAAAAAACTATATTAAAAAAATGGGAAATGTTGACAAAGATTTTGCTTTTTAACCAATTTTATTGCCCAAATGTAGACTGGATGTAAAAAGGTCATGAGTAGGGGTGTCACAATTTTTAAATTCAAAATCGATCAAAATGAGCTTTCAATTTCAATGGCCGAAATCAAAAGCAGGATCTGTGATTTAAATTAATTATTTAAATTTGACCCATATGGCCTTAGTGTGCAGGGTTCGTACAAAGTCTTGGAAGTTTGGAAAATGCTTAATTTTAACCGTTATGTTTTCAAGGTCAGGAATATGCTTGAATTTTAATACACTCTGAAAAATGTTTGATTTTCAACAGCGTTTCATTGACACAATCACTCGTGTAAACCAAAAATATTTTTAATATTTGAAATGACAAAATCCCCAGATCTGCTGATATAGTCTTTGAGAGTCTGGAAATCTTTGGTTAAGGTTCCTTGAAAGTGCTGGAATTTTACTTGTAAAAAGCTGTCTTAAAACCCTGAGTGTGGTACATTACAAAAAAAATATGGCGGCCGGGAACATCACACTTGATGCCATGTATCTGTTTAAAGAATAATTAGAAAATGTGAATTACAGTTGTGAGGGCATAAAACCAACTATCTTTACTAGGGCTGTCCTCAACTAAAGAAATTCTTAGTCGACTAATCGATTAGTTGATTTAATCGACAGATCTGTAAAACTGAGTTTCTCCACAACGAATCCTGCAAAAGCACCTCTTTAAGTCTTGTATTTACCAGAGATGTGCTCACAAGTTTCTTGGAAATAAGTTGAAGAAAGTAGAAAAAACGACTAATCGACTAAAGAAATCTTAGTCCACTAAGACCAAAACAGCCGATTAGTTGATTAATCGACTAAGAGGGGGCAGCCCTAATCTTTACGAATCTAGACTCATACTCTAACAATGGCACAGCTGTCAGTGCTGAAAGAAAAACAATGAAATTGATAATTTACTCAAGTGGTGACACCCCTAGTCATGAGTAGTGTATACTGCTGTTTAAAGCCAGAGTCGTGCACAGTATAGACTTTAAAATATGATGTGTTATAAAACAGTGATTTCACATTCAGAACATGTATTTACATCTTGGAGTGGTTGTTGAATGACTTTTATAAAAAAAACAGTGTGTAGTCGTCTGTGTACATAAAACAGAGCTTATGTTTGCTGTCAGCGCTGAGTCGGCTTTAGTGCAGGAAGAAGTCCCTGATGCGTGTGGCCTCGATCCAGGGGATGTAGGCGGCGGTGCGGGTGAAGACGCTGGGTTTGTTCTCCACCGTGCAGCCGATCGGGCCGAAGCTCACCACGCCGTGGACCTCCCAGCGGTCCTGCCCCTGCTGGCACAGCAGAGGACCGCCGGAGTCACCCTGAGGGAGAGGGGGGAGGAGACACGGGTGAGCTTTTGTTTTTACTAATTCTCACTTCTACCTCCAGTAGGGCTGTTTAAAAAATGATGATACCTGTACCCTTAAAGTCGAGCTGAATGAAAAATGCATTAGGGCTGCACGATATATCGTTTTTTTTTATCGTCATCGCAATATCAACTCGCAAATAACACATCATGAAAGACACTCTGGGATTTAGTTGAAAGAGTATCTGTAGAAAACTGCTCTTTAAAATGTAACTATCATCCTTGTTTTTAAATGGTGCCTTTTGTGTTCAGTTCAATTTGTTCAATAAAATGTCAGAAATAACTTCTTCAGTTTTTTTTAATTCAACAAGCAGCTTGTTGAATTAGTTAATGATAAACGGTTTATCGCAAGTAATATCGTTATCGCAATATTCAGCAACGCTATCGCATATTTTCCTCTTATCGTGCAGCCATAAAATGCACTTTCAACCTTTTTAGATCATGTCATGTTGTGCACCTATTTAACAGTGGAGGAGGAAGTATTCAGATCCTTTACTTAAGTAAAAGTACTAATACCACACTGTAAAAATACTATGTATGTATGTATAATCAGGAAAATGATATATAGATATATAGTCAGTTTTTGATCAGTTGTATTTCTTGTAATATAAATAAATATTGTGCTTTCTTGTGGTACTCAAACATTAAAGTGGCCCTCGCTATCAGCAGTGGCCCCGAGCCAATTTGAATTCAAGACCCCTGCCTTAAAAGCATCTGTGTAATTTACGCTGGGGACGCTGGGGACGCTGGGGACATGTCCCCACCACATTTAGAAATGGCCAATTTTGTCCCCACCACTTTTTAACAGCGTAGTTTGTGGAAAAAATATCTTGCACCAAGAAATGCTACCGAACAAATGAGAACGCTTTGAGAGTTTTATTTGCACAATAAGAAACCACGATGGAAATATGATATTTCTATTTGTTTTAAGTCGTAGTTTGAGGAGTTTAGTCTCCTCGTCGCTCCACTCGGATCTACTGTTTTACTGTTTTTTTTTCTCTCCAGTGGAGCAGAAACGTTTTTTAGTCTTTATTTCAAACTGCCGACATACACGGTATCAAAAAACATCAGAAACGTGAACATCTGTAGATGTGTGAGTTAAAGTATATATGTATATGAGTTTAAGTATAAAACAGATGAAACATCAGTCATGTGACTTAAATGTCTGCTGCGGTCGACGTTGTTGTGCGTTGTATTTTTCTCTGGTCGTGTGTCATAATGTGCCATTATGCAATTTTTTTCCTGCTGTAATTATCTACTCTGACCTCATACTGATCCTCCATTACATCGTCTAAAGACCATTTAAAACCTGTTTTTTTCATCTGAGCCATTATGTCCCCAACACAAAACCACGGCCGTGTTTAAAAGTACCGAGCGGTACCCTGCTCTCCAACACTGTGTGTGAATCTCAGTCTCACCTGGCACGCAGCAGGCGGGCCCTCGGTGTCCCTGAAACCAGCACAGATCATAGAGTCTCGGACACGGTCGCCCCAGAATTTCTTCTGCCGGCAGGTCTTGAAGTCGATGATGGGCAGGCGGGCTTGATTCAGGGCTTCTGCCAGAGACACGTTCTCCTTCCCACCTGAGGAAAGATTTCATTTAAACTGCGTTTCTACTTTTTGTACAAAGTTTGGAAAATGCTTAATTTTAACCGTTGTGTTTTTAAGGTTTGGGATATGCTTGAATTCAAATATACTCCTTGAAAAATGTTTTTCAACATAATCTGGTGTTTCATCGACACTCACCTATAAAGAAAAAATATTTTAATATTTGAAATGAAACTTGTTTGTTTGGTGTCAGGCAGAGCAGACCCTCACCCTACAGGAGACTGGTGTGCAGTGTTGGTTTTAACTGAAATTATTAAGGACTTAAATTGTCCTTCTCATTTAAAGACTTTGCTGTGATGCATGAGCACTTTTAATATGAAGAGAAAATCCAGGCAGAGTGCAGGGACACTGCCACACAGACATTACTTTTGTGTTTGTCTATATATTGTTTTTTAGGAAAATCCTGCATATACCTTTAATATGACAACTAATCGATTAATCTTTGCAGCTGTAATTGAGTCCCTACAGTTGATCAGTGGCCCTAATTCCTTCTCCCCCCCCCCCCCCCCCCCCCCCCCCCCCCCCCCCCCCCCCCCCCCCCCCCCCCCACCCCCCCCCC